>JAPKLW010001047.1:117545-181232 GCA_026898455.1 Plectranthus barbatus | reverse complement strand
CTTAGCTATAAGACTTTGCTATAGTATCTCGGTATTCTAGCGGGCGAAGCGGGGAAGGACCTGGATTTGACAAATATTATTCTTGTGTAGTTAGAGGTTTAATTTGATTGAAATTTTAGCCGCATCAAGTTTTGGCGCCGTTGCCGGGGACTTCATTTAGTAGGTTGCTAGATATTGGGGGAAAACTGAAGCTTGTAGGCTAGGTGATTGTGTTTTTGCTTATTTGAATAATTTGTTGTTTGTTTTTGGTATATGTTGGTACTTTGAGTTTGTTGAACTTTTCTAGGTGTCAAATGGAGAATCATCGAGTAGTTCACTCGGAAATGCTTAACAATTTCCAAAAAGAATTGGATGAGATGAGAGCAAAGATGATGGAGAGACAAAGACCACGGAGGCCACTTCGGTTGGTATTTGAAGAAATGACGAATAGTAGCTACCCATGGATGGAAGAAAGGAGACATGACCACACTATGAAGTCTAGTTGGGGATATGAAGATGTGGAGCTTAGAGATGAAGGATATGGAGATAAGTGGGGGAATTGTGACCTCCAGAACAACATGAACTATCCCCCATCTAATGGCTACTCTCCATGTAGACTTGATGAGAACCAAACTTGGAATCCATCCATGACAAGAGTTCATTGTGATGAATGGGGTAGCCGTGATCATGAAAGAGTTAGTGAAGTGAGATCGTCTCGGGAAGCTTAGAAGAGGAGACATGATAAGCTCACGGGAAACCTTTTGGAATTAAAATTGCAATTATCACAAATCTTGAAGAAGGTGAGTGAGGAGCCTCGAGTGGAAGAATATAAAATTTTGGAAGATGAAGGTGAGGAAGCGGTAATGGTACTTAAGGAAGTGAGATTTCATGATACAAGAGTAAAGGAGATTCAAGAGAAAGAACCAAAGAATGAAAGAGAAGCTTTACTCCAAGAAGATGAAGAGGATGAAGGCACCAAGGAGGAGTTGAAAGTCATTGAATGTGAGAAGAGTGGTGCTCTTGAGATACCTCCACTTGAGGAGATGCAAGATGTTCCGGCCTTGGTACATCTTTATGAAGAGAAAAATGAGGTGGAAATATTGGCGGAAAGTCCATGTGACGATGTGGCACTTACATTTCCTTCAAGATTGATAGACAAGTTGGAAAAAGAGTTGATCCTAGGAGACAAAGTGTATGAATTGGATGATTTGATCGGAAAAGGAGGTGATGAGAAGTTGTTGATTAATCCAAATGAGGGACAAGTCGAGACGTATATAATTTGGATTCCGTTAGATGATGCCTTGGAGATCAAATCAAAGAAGGAATCACCACCTTGGACATTCGAGATTTTTAAGATAATCAATCCTCCTTGGAGAGATGTTAGGGGTAAAAGAAAAATTGCCTTGGACAAATTGCTCCCAAGTAAATGCAGATTAAGGGAGAAAGGTGTATTAAAAACCCACAAGATTTTTGACAATGGGTGATGTGGTAAGGTCGTCTAGCTACCGACGTTAAGGAAGCGTTTGTTGGGAGGCCACCCAACCAATTTTATTGCTTTTGTTTAATTTCTTTTAGTTGCTTTAATTTTGAATAAATGTCTAGTTTGTTTGGTTTTGAGTTTGTAGGAGGAACTACAAGATCGAGAGGAGTGACGATGCACCGTCCACCATTTTGAAAACTTAGTCTAACTTGACTAAGTTTGGGGGGATGTGCCGGTAGCCGGTGCCTCGATTTATTCTTCTCCATCTCCTATCCTTTATCTTTCAATTAGTTTAGTTGTTGGATATTGTCCCTTTATTGGATTTGATTCGATTTGGTTGTATCTATATTGATGTTCTACCTTGGAGGAATGTTTTGGATTATGCTCATCTTGATGATTTGTATGGATATTCTCATGAGTTTGAGTTTGTTGAATGGATTTGATTGTTGAACATTGGTTTTGATGGTATGTTTGGTTGAGCTAGTGGAAAAATGATTTATTTGTATAGATTTTTGGATAGTGGAATGATGGTGGAAAGAGGTTTTGGAAATGAATATGGTTGATGATTGTTTGATTGTGTTTGTGGATGGAATTATTAATGAGTTGACATGATTGAATACTTCCTATTATGCATGGTTTGTGGTTTGGATTATTGGTTTGGTTTGAATGGTGGAACTATTGGATATGATCTTATCATTGTTGATATTTGGTTTGTGGAAAGTTTGGTGGATATGAGAGCTTTATTGCCTTATTTTATGCTCAATAGTTTGGTGGTGTTTTTGTTGATGTGAGTAGGTACCAATAAGGTCTTGGAGAAGCGGTACAATCGTGGCTACCGATGGGTAACGCATTCTATCGTTTCTCTTGCCAATTAGTTGCATTGCATTTAGATTGTTGTTAGATTGTTTTATGGCATGTAGATTGTTGTTAGGATTGTTGTGTGCTTGTGTGTGTGCGATGAACCCAAACGAGGCTTGAGATTTAATCATGATTTACTTTGTGAAGTTTGATGTTTACCTCAACCAATGATAGGGCGGAATCTGGTTTTCGAAGCATGTTTTAAGTTTAACTTTTGAATTGCCGAGTTTTGTATGTGGTTAATGCATAGGACTTGACAAAAAGCTGTGAGGTTTGAGCCATGATATTGTCATATCTATATTGTTTGTGAGTGGCAAGATTGAGAGTACGAGATCTAGAACTTGCATCCGTTCTCTATCTATTGGCATGAGTGTGTAACTAGAAAATAATCTTAGGCCATCGGTTCTTAGTCCTACCTTTCACACCGGAAGTATAAGGTGGTTGTTATTAAAATTTTGCCTTTCATATCTTTGACCCCCGTGATTGAGCTTTATTTGGTGAATCTTCTTGATATAATTAGGATCAAGTTTGGGGGGAAAGAGTGTATGAGGGTGAATACGGTGATGAGAGTTGGGTTGGAAATTGATTGAATGTGTATTGATGGAAATGTGAGGCATGAAAGATATGGAATAAGGGATTAGTTTGAATCCTAGAAAAATGAGCACTTACAAAATTTTGGTGCAAGTGGTTGGAAGAGAGGCACCGACAAAATGAAAGCATGATGGTGCATTTGAAAGTGATGAAAAAGAAAAGAAAAGAAAACAAAGAAGAAGAGAAAAACAAAGAAGAAAAGGAGAAAGAAAAGAAAGAAAAAAAAATATGTGTGTTGTGAAATGAAAAGCCTCGGGGGTTTGTAGTGGTTCGGAAAGAACAAGTTTGGGGGGTTTTGGGAAATTGAGAAGTTTAGTCACTTTGGCCCAAAACCACCCACCTTTTAGTTAGCCACGTTACAACCCGTGAAAAGACCTATTTGATTCTAGAAGCAAACTCGTTGTAGTATAGTGGTGAGAATGGATGCAAGCCTATGGAAATCAAGCTCGACATCTTGTGATTGTGTGAATCTCATCGTCCCTAAACACGTGAGGGAGTGCTTTCGTTTCTTGTATCCATTTTTGATGAGTGGTTCATGTTCTTAGCATTAACCTTGTTACAAAGTTAGGTGATAATCTCATTTTACTTGAACATGCTAAGATAATCTTGATGAGCTATGAGGTATTACACGAGGTAGATTAACAACTTTACTTTGTTTTGATTGAGGACAATCAAAGGTTCAAGTTTGGGGGATTATGATATGTGCGTAAAATGACCTATTTTTCGATGTGTGCGCGTGCATGTTTGTGGCCATTTTACCCTCATATCATATGTTTTCGTTGTTCTTTTGTCTTGTTTTCATGTTTGAAATGTTGTAGGAAGTGTTTTGGGCATAAAACAAGACTTTTGGTGGAGTTTTGGAGGAAAATCGCCCGATTTCCTGTTAGGCGTGATCACGGCCAGTGAGAATTTCGGTCGAGCTGCCCAACAGGGGGTTGGCTCGGCCGATCTCTGCATTGCTCGACCGAGCCACCCATTTCAGAGGGTTGGCTCGGTCGAGCCATTTTGGGTCGGGCGAGCCGTAGCGGGATTTTGGCAGTTTCGGCAGTTTTCAGTTCTGGGCTCGCCCGGGCGAGCCAACCTTGGCTCGGGCGATCCGAGGCCCTGTTTACTCATTATAAAAGGGGAAAAGTCAGTTATTTGAAGGGCTTTTTGTCATTTTTCATAAATCTAGTTAGAATTTCTTCTAGATTCCAATTTCTATCACGATTCATCCAAATTCTAGAGTATCTAAGAGCTTAATTCACCGATCCTTGGAAGAGAAGTGAAGATTCAAGGTGGTAGATCAAGGCATACAAATCCAATTGGGGAAGATTCCAATCTCTACTTTTCAAATTGTAATGGATGTAATTGAATTCAACTTTGTATTTGTACAATTGAAAGGTATGATGTTCTAATTCATTTTGGATGTTGATTTGAGTAAGGATGCATGATCATTTGGTTTGAGAATTGTTTGTTTACTTTCCTTTGAGAGCTTGAATTGCACTATAACTTGTTCCTTACCTCCTAGGTGTAGGTAAGAGCCAGCTTAGGAGGTAGTTGATGTAAACGCTGCAGCCAATACGCGGGCAGAATCGTCGTGAATAGTGTAGATTCATACGATTTTAGTTCCAATCCATGTGCGGTGCTAGGTCGTAGGGCAATAATTGACGAACTATTTGGAGTGGTCTAGGGCTTAATAACGTGATGGTTTGCAAGTCTTAGATCATCAACTGTTAGCTCGCCATGACAAGGGGTTAACGAGTGTAGGGTCGATTGCTCAATCTCCTAGGAATTAAAATGTGTTTACATCAATGATTAACCTAATTTGATTGCATCTACACTCATCTCAACATCCTGTCTTCCTAATTTGAGAATTTGATTGTCTTGGTTTACCGATGTGGAAAAGGATTGATCAATTGATGATTGTTGGTTTAATTCAATGTTTGTCATATATTGTTAGCATAGATTTAAATTGAATGCTTAGATTGATAGAAACTACTCAACGATTGTATCATGCTTAGCTATAAGACTTTGCTATAGTATCTCGGTATTCTAGCGGGCGAAGCGGGGAAGGACCTGGATTTGACAAATATTATTCTTGTGTAGTTAGAGGTTTAATTTGATTGAACTTTTAGCCGCATCAAGTTTTGGCGCCGTTGCCGGGGACTTCATTTAGTAGGTTGCTAGATATTGGGGGAAAAGTGAAGCTTGTAGGCTAGGTGTTTGTTTTATTGCTTGTGAGAACTTTTGGCTTTTAGCTTGTTGATAGATAGTTGTTGCTCCTTTGTTTGATCAAGTTGTTTTGTTTGGTAATTGTTTTCTTTTGTGAAGTGTAGGTTGTATATGATCACGAGGTCCAAGGCTCGTGAGCTATTGGAAAGGAAAGCACAACAAAGACAAGAAAGTATTGAGATTGATTTGGAAATGGCTAATCCGGGGGAAGATACAATGAGGATTGGAGAGTTAGAAAGACAAATTGAATTGATGAAGGCGTTGCTTAATGAAAGGAATGGTCCTCGTAGACCACTTCAAAATCTCTTCCGACCTCAAGGAGAGCCGATGACCGGTGGTTTCCGGTTAGGAGTAAATTCCATGCAATTCGAGATAAAGCCACAGTTGGTCCAAATGATACAGAATAATCAGTTTGGGGGACATGCTACCGAGGATCCGAATGTTCATATATCCCGATTTTCGGAAATCACGGATACCATTAAGATCAACCAAGTGCCCCAAGACCAAATACGACTGCGGTTATTCTCATTTTCTTTGAGGGATTCGGCGAGGCATTGGTTTGAGGGCCTAGACAAGACAAATATAGCTACTTGGGAAGACTTAAGAGAGAAATTCCTCTTCAAGTTTTTTCCACCAAGCTTAACCTTCAAGAGAAGGGTGGATATAACCTTGTTTGGGCAAAGGTACGATGAACCTACCTATAAAGCTTGGGATCAGTTCCGAGAGCTTTTGCATCAGTGCCCTCAACATGGTCTTCCTAAGAGTCAACAAATTTGCCAATTCTATGGAGGATTGGATTATGAAACAAAAATGTTGATGGATGCATCATCAGGAGGAGTGTTTCTTGAATTGGAAGAGAACGAAGCATGGAGTTTAATCGAGCGGATAGCTAATAATAGTAGTCAATGGCCAAGAAGAAGGATGGAACCTAAAGCAGCGAAAATAATGAGAGAAGAAAATGGGATAGAAATGTTGCGAGATCAAATAGTTTCCATGCAGGAAAAAATGGAGAGATTGATGTGTGAATTCGAGAGAAAAAATGATGGATATGGAAGGGACGTGTATACTTTGGAAAACCATTGGAGGAGACATCAAGAAGTTGAGTATGAGCCGTATAGGGGAGAAGTCGCATTTGATTCATGGAATGAGACAAGTTTGCCATCACAATCTTGGTGGAATGAGTCGAATCATTTGTATTTGGAAAAGGAAGAAAAGATACCGGAGTTTGAGGGGGACCTTGAGAGAAAGTGTAGAAGAAATGAGGAACTTTTGACAGAAATCAAGTCACAAGTAGCGTGTATAGCGTATCAATTAAGTCTGAAGGAAGAAGGTCCTTTTGAAGGCGCTTGTGGAGTCATAACCACTAGAAGTGGGCTCTCTTATGATGGACCGAAGCATGAGGAGAAGGAAGGTGTAAAGGAAAAGATTGACGGAGGTACTCAGAAGAAGGTTACGTTTAAGGAGGAGGAAGAAGTTATACAAAAGGGAGTTAAAGAGCAAGATGTAACGGTAAAAAATTCTATGGAGAAAGATGAAATTCCTCTTATGCCTTATCCTCAACGGTTTGAGAAAAGTAGGAAGAACAAGAAGTTTGCTCGATTTCTTGAGCACATGAGCAAAATCCAAATAAATCTTCCGTTACTTGAAATTTTACAAGAAATGCCGGGATACATTAAGATGTTGAAAGAGATGTTCACTCAAAAGAGTAAGTATGGCATTGGTGAATATGAGACAGTGAATTTATTTGAAGAATGTAGTGCTGTGATCCAAATGAAGATGCCCTTTAAAAGGCAGGATCCAGGCAGTTTTACTACTTCGTGCATAATTGGTGGAATTGAAGTGACTCGAGCTTTGTGTGATTCAGGGGCTAGCATCAACCTAATGCCCCTATCTTTGTTCAAGAAGCTGGTAATAGGGGAAATTAAGTCCACTACCATGACACTCCGAATGGCCGATCGGTCATTGTCATATCCAAAAGGAATAGTGGAAGATGTTTTAGTAAAGGTACGAGACTTTATATTTCCAGCTGATTTTGTGGTACTTGATATGGAAAATGATGGAGATTTTCCTCTTATTTAGGGCCGGCCGTTTTTGTCTACCGGTGGAGCATTGTTTGATATGAAAAATGGTCAATTAACTTTTCAATTTGATGGAAGGAAGATCACTTTTTCCTTTCCAGAAGCCATGAAGAGAAGGGTGGAGGATGAGAATGAGGAGAAATGCAATTTGATAGAAGTTATGCATGATCAAAGTTTTGAGGAAAGAGGTGAACAAGAGCCATTAGAAGAGGTACTACAAAATTCCATTTTTACAATCAATATGGTTGATAACAAAGAGGAAGTAAGGGAAGATATTGAGGAGTATGCCCGGATGTTGGATAATTTTCCGGTCGACTTACTAAATGAGGAAGCTAAGTTCTTGGAATTAAGAACAAAAGAAGAGGAAGATAGGGCTAAGGAAAGGAAGTTGGAGATTAGGAATAAAGCACCGGAAGTTGAATTGAAGAAGTTACCGGATCATTTAAAGTATGCATTCTTGGGAGAAAATGAGTCATATCCGGTGATCATATCAACCGGACTTTCGGGGTGTGAAAGTGAGAAATTGCTTCGTGTCTTGAGGATGCATCGGTCGGCTATTGGTTGGCAACTTTCCGATATAAAAGGAATTAGTCTGGCCATTTGCATGCACAAGATACTTCTTGAGGAAACGTGCAAACCGAAACGACAACCTCAAAGGAGGTTGAATCCTATGATGCAAGAGGTAGTGAAGAAGGAGGTGCTTAAGCTGTTAGATAATAATATCATCTATGCTCCGAGTGATAGTGAGTGGGTGAGCCCAACGCATATGGTACCAAAGAAAGGGGGATTTGAAAAAGTGGTGAAGGACAATGGTGAAGAAGTTATGGAGAGATTGACAAAAGGGTGGCAGTTTTGTATTGATTATCGTGCTTTGAATTTGGCTACTCGCAAAGATCATTTTCCTTTACCATTCATTGACCAAATGCTTGATCGACTTGCAGGGCGTTCTCACTATTGCTTCTTGGATGGCTATTCGGGGTATAATCAAATTATGGTGGCACCGGAGGATCAACACAAAACTGCTTTTACATGTCCTTATGGGATTTTTGCATATCGACGGATGCCATTTGGGTTGTGTAATGCCCCTGCTACATTTCAACGATGCATGATGGCTATATTCCACGGACTTATCGAGGAAATTATGGAGGTATTCATGGATGATTTTTCAGTTTTCGGTAATTCCTTTGATGCATGTTTAAAAAACTTGGAAATTGTTCTTGCTAGATGCGAAGAGACAAACCTTGTTCTTAATTGGGAAAAATGCCATTTTATGGTTTGTGAAGGAATTGTGTTAGGACATAAAATTTCTTGTCAAGGTTTAGAAGTAGATAAGGCTAAGATTTGTGCTATCGAACAATTACCCATTCCAAAATCAGTGAAAGGAATTAGGAGTTTTCTGGGACATGCTGGTTTCTATAGGAGATTCATTCAAGATTTTTCTAAAATCACTAAACCTTTATGTAGTTTGTTGGAAAAAGATGTGCCATTTGTCTTTGATGAAGCTTGTGTTTGTGCCTTTGAGAAGTTAAAAAAGGCTCTTGTGACTTCTCCGGTTTTAATTTCACCTGATTGGAATGAAGAGTTTGTGTTGATGTGTGATGCAAGTGATGTTGCACTTGGAGTGGCATTAGGTCAGGTTAGAGACAAAGTGTTCAGGGTGATTGCATATGCTAGTAAAACTCTAAATCCGGCTCAATGTAATTATACTGTCACCGAGAAAGAATTTCTAGCAGTGGTGTATGCTTATGATAAATTTAGAGCCTATTTGGTAGGAGCTAGGTCGATTGTTTACACAGATCATGCAGCCATTCGATATTTGTTTAAAAAACCGGATGCAAAACCTAGACTCATTAGGTGGATTTTACTGTTGCAAGAGTTCGATATAGAGATTCGAGATCGGAAAGGTTGTGAGAATGTGATAGCTGATCATCTGTCTCGTTTAGAGGAGCCGGTTCAGGGAGAGGAACATGAATCGGGCATTAATGATAGTTTCCCAGATGAACATGTCTTTTATGTAGCTTATAACATTCCATGGTATGCTGATTTTTCAAATTTTCTGGTTGCCGGAGTATTTCCTCCTGATTTGAAACCCCATCAACGGAAGAAATTCCTTAAAGATGTGCGGTTTTATTATTGGGAGGAACCTTTCTTGTTTCGTAGGTGTGCAGATGGTGTCATTCGGAGGTGTGTGCATCAAGGAGAGTGGCGACGGATAATGGAGGAATGTCATGCTTCGGAAAGTGGAGGTCATTTTGCTGCTAATCGCACGGCATTAAAGGTACTTTCTTGTGGTTTCTATTGGCCATCGATATACCGTGATTGTATGAACTTTGTCAAGGCTTGTGATAGGTGTCAGAAAACAGGATCGATAACCCGTAGGGATGAGATGCCTTCTAAGTTTTTTATTGAAGTCGATTTGTTTGATGTTTGGGGGATTGATTTTATGGGCCCGTTTCCTTCTTCCTGCGGGTATCAGTATATATTGCTTGCTGTTGATTATGTTTCCCGTTGGGTAGAGGCTTGTCCAACTATTACGAATGATGCTAAGGTTGTGATGAAATTCTTGCAAGGATTAGTTACACGCTTTGGTATTCCTAGGGCTTTAGTGAGTGATGGGGGAAGTCATTTTTGTAATAAATTGTTAGAAAACTTGTTAGCACGATATGGTGTTGAGCATCGAATTACTTCTCCGTATCATCCTCAAGCTAATGGTCAGACAGAGCTTGCAAACCGAGAAATCAAGACTATTTTAGAAAAGACAGTTGCTTCCCGAAAAGATTGGTCTAAGCATCTTGATGATTCTTTATGGGCTTATCGCACGGCTTTTAAAACTCCGATTGGTATGTCACCTTATCAATTGGTATTTGGGAAGTCTTGCCATTTGCCGGTTGAATTGGAACATAAAGCATATTGGGCATTGAAGATGGTTAATGTTGATTAGAGAAAGGCTCAAGGGGAGCGTGCTATGCATTTGAATGCGATGGATGAATTCCGGAATGAAGCCTTTGAAAACTCAAAAATTTACAAGGAGCGTACCAAGAAGTTCCACGATATGCACATCCGACGTAAAGTTTTTGCTCCCGGTGAGTTGGTGCTACTCTTCAACTCACGGTTGAAGTTTATGCCTGGTAAGTTCCGTTCCAAATGGTCGGGTCCTTTTATTGTGAAGCAAACTTTTGATAATGGTACGTTGGAACTAGCCCGTGAAAATGGTCCTTGTTTTAAGGTGAACGGTCATCGGGTTAATCCTTATTATGTTGATAATGGATCTAACTTGGTTTTGGATGTTTCTTTTGTTAACTAGGGTGTGTAGTCGAGCTATGGACTTTAAAAAGCGCTTGATGGGAGGCAACCCATCTGAGAACGTCAGCAGCAGCAGCAGGATTGGGATGAGCAATGACGCACCGACTACCTTTTTACAAACTTAGTCTCACTTGACTAAGTTTGGGGGGAAGTGTCGGTAGTTGGTGCTCTGGTTCATTCTTTTCTCTATCCCTTTATCTCTCTATCCTTATTATGCTTTCTAGTTTAGTCTAGTTTAGTTGAATTTCAAAGATTTGATATTTCGATTGGGTTGTACTATGATTTACATCTACTTTGGATTTGGATTTGAATGATGATTTCGATGATTGATATGTGATGATGAATGGATGGAATATTTTGGCAAGCTTACATGTGTTTAATTCTTTCTATTTGGTTTTTGGTATGTGGGATGTGTAATGGTTTGGAATGAATGGTGGAACTAGTGGATATTGCTTTATTTTTGTTGATGAATGGTTTGTGGAAGATGGTGGAAATGAGAATTTTATCGGCTAGTTTATGCTCAATTGTTTGGTGGTGTATGCTTTGTAGTAGGTGCAAATAAGGAATGGAGAGCGGTGATCGTGCCTACTGATGGGTAACGTTTTCTATCGTCTTTCCTACCGTTTAGTTTTGTTACATTTATGTTTTGGGATGTAGATTGTTGTTAGGATGTTGTGTGCTTGTGTGTGTGTGTGATGAACTCGAACTAGACTTGAGATTTAATCATGATTTACTTAGTGGAGTTTGATGTCTACCTCAACTTATGATAGGGGGGAATCTAGTTTTCGAAGCATATTTAAGTTTAACTTTTGAATTGCCGAGTTTTGTATGTGGTTAATGCATAGGACTTGACAAAAAGCTGTGAGGTTTAAGCTATGATATTGTCATATCTATTTCGATTGTGAGTGGCAAGATTGAGAGCACGAGATCTAGAACTTACATCCGTTCTCTATCTATTGGCATGAGTGTGTAACTAGAAAATGATCTTAGGCCATCGTTTTTTAGTCCTACCTTTCACACCGGGAGTATAAGGTGGTTGTTATCATTATTTTGCCTTTCATATCTTTGACCCCCGTAAATGAGCTTATTTGGTGAATCTTCTTTGAGATAATTAGGACCATATTGGGGGGAAAGAGTGTATGAGGGTGAATACGGTGATGAGAGTTGGGTTGGGAATTGATTGAATGAATATTGATGGATAGTTGAGGCATGAAAATATGGAATAAAGGATTGGTTTGAATCCTAGGAAAATGAGCACCTACAAATTTTTTGGTGCAAGTGTTTGGGAAAAGAGGCACCGACAAAATGAAAGAATGATGGTGCATTTGAAAAAAAAAATGATGATGAAAAGGAAAAGAAAAGAGAAAAGTGAAGAAACAATGAAAAGAAAAGGGAAAAGAAAGGAAAAAAAAAAGAGTGTGTGTTATGAAATGGAAAAAGCCTCGGGGTTTGTAGTGGTTCGAAAAGAACAAGTTTGGGGGTTTTGGGAAATTGAGAAGTTTAGTCACTTTGGCCCAAATCCACCCACCTTCTAGTTAGCCATGTTACAACCCATGAAAAGACCTTTTTGATTCTAGAAACTAACTCGTTGTAGTATAGTGGTGAGAATTGATGCAAGCTTATGGAAATCAAGCTCGATATCTTGTGATTGTGTGAAATCTCATCGTCCCTAAACACGTGAGGGAGTGCTTTCGTTTCTTGTACCCATTTTTGATGAGTGGTTCATGTCCTTAGCATTAACCTTGTTACAAAGTTAGGTGATGATCTCGTTTTACTTGAACATGCTAAGATAACTTTGATGAGCTATGAGGTATTACATGAGGTAGATTGATAGCTTTATTTTATTTTGATTGAGGACAATCAAAGGTTCAAGTTTAGGGGATTATGATACGTGCGTAAAATGACCTATATTTTGATGTGTGCACATGCTTGTTTGTGGCTATTTTACTCCCGTATCATATGTTTTTGTCGTATTTTGGTTGTGTTTTCGTGCTTTGTGTGTTTGATTTGTGTAGGATAGGTTTTGGGCATAAACGAGCAATTTTGGTGGAGTTTTGGAGGAAAATCGCACGTGTTTGGAGTTTGGAGAGCTCGACCGGCCGAGCGGGGCATTCAGAGGGCTCGACCGGCCGAGCAGGTGCAGGACCGGCCGAGCGAAGGTTCAGAAGGTGTTCAGAGGGCTCGACCGGTTGAGCGGGTAATGGACCGGCCGAGCCAGGCCAACAGAGAGCAGGCTCGGCCGAGCCATCTTCGACCGGCCGAGCCTAGGCAGTTTTCTCCTGATTTGTGGCGGTTTCCAGCTTCGACCGGGCGAGCCATACTTCGACCGGGCGATCCGAGGCCCTGTTTGCTTGCCTATAAAAGGGGAAAAGGCAGTTATTTGGAGGGCTTTTTGTCATTTTTCATAAAATCTAGTTAGAATTTCTCCTAGATTCCATTTTCCTATCACGATTCATCCAAATTCTAGAGTATCTAAGAGCTTAATTCACCAATCCTTGGAAGAGAAGTGAAGTGAAGGGATTCGTGAACTGAATCACGAAGTCCGTTTGCCAAGGATCGTTAATTGGAATATCAAAATAAATTTCTATGCCTATGAACTATCCTAGCAAGCTCCTATATTATTATGCATAAGAAGGTTATGCGGAATACCTGGATTGATGAACGATGAAGAACGCGTGCGCGGAGATGCCCTTTGATCTTTCCCACGCACCAAGATTTAATTTCCTAATAGATTGAGGAAATTAATCTAAAGAAAATAATGAATTATTTTCAAAAATAATGAGGAGAGAGAGAAGAAGAAATCCTCCTGATCTGATCTTCTGATCTGTTTCCCAACTCGATCTGAAAACCTGGTGAAGGTTCTCTATCAGATCTCTTGCCCGGTTGAGAACCAGAATTTCCTCCTCGTATCTCAGACCCTGTCGATCACCACAGCTCCCAATGCTCTGGTTTGCTGCGTGCAACTTGTGATCTTATGAGGTGTAGGTGTATTGAGGTCTGAGGGACTGAGGCCTATTTATAGGAAATTCTAGGCTTCTATTGGGCTTGAGTTATCATGGGCCAGACCAGGGACCAGAATGCAAATAGCAAATAAGGCCTATCAATTAATTAATTCCCATATTCAACCCAGAATATAATTAATTAATTAATATTGATTCATGCCACCAGAGAATCAATACTGTCCTACCTATTTGCTACCACGTTTTGAGGAACGGGTTGCATTGGACTCGGTTTATCCCCACATTTAAGGTTACAGACATTCGTTAATTAATTTAAGCTCTGACAAGCTATTTAATTAATTAACATCTTTAATTCCTGAATCAATCCACTCAAACCTTTTCACTTATGCTTGAACTTAATCAGCCTGCAGGACTTTAGCATAACGAACCTTTTGAGCTATTCAGGGAATGTCACCATCCTATACTGGATGTGGTTACCTAGTTCAGATACCAGACAGTCATACACAGATTGATATCACCCAAGACTGCAGAAGTACAGGTTCAACTAGAACCCTCTCTACAACTCAAAGTGATATACAATATATGTATACTTCTGTATCCTCATATAGATTTAAGATTCCATCGAGTCATAAAGATCTAGATTCTTTTAATGTCAGATAAAAGAATCGATCTCGACTTAGGTCCTCATCAATGTGTGCCCCACACCAGCATACCAAGACATCCAAGATAAGATGCTTATCCGCATATGCTGCAGCCTACACCGACAGTTTATCCTGGAACTGTCTCAGCAGTGATGACTATTTATATCTCGCTAGGTCGAATGATCCATACGATCTTCCGTGATCTTCTACACACCGTATGATCTCCCTATCGACGAGATAAGAGGATAATTGTGTTTGCGACACATGTTTGTTAATTCAGACAGGAGATGAACATACAACATTTATGATTCCCAGTATATTAACCAATAAACCTTGTACATAATATACCAATCATAATGCTTTCAGTATATAAATCCATCAATCTCCCACTTATACTCAAAGCATTATACATTTGCTTTCCAGAGTATAACGCATCTAAACTAATCTAGCTATTACATCAAGCATTCTACGTGGCTGGCTTTGCCCTCAGCCCAAGGCTACGTACATGCATCTCGTAAACCTTATGAGGCAGAGCTTTTGTGAATGGATCCGCTAGATTATCTTTCGTATCAATCTTCTCTATCAGCACATCACCCCTTGCTACGATTTCTCGTATAATATGGTACTTCCTTTCAATGTGTTTTGTTGCTCTGTGAGTTCGTGGTTCCTTAGAATTAGCCACAGCTCCCGAGTTATCACAATACACCGTGATTGTTCTGGGTAGCTGAGGAATCACGTCCAACTCCAGCAGGAAGTTTCGAAACCATACCGCTTCTTTCGAAGCTTCAGAAGCTGCCACATATTCGGCTTCCATGGTGGAGTCCGCAATGCACTTCTGCTTTGCACTCCTCCATGATATGGCCCCACCTCCCAATGTAAAAACATAGCCAGAGGTAGACTTCTTTTCATCTCGGTCTGCCTGGAAATCCGAATCAGTATAACCTACAGGGCACAACTCATCACACTGATAAACAAGACAATAGTCCCTTGTTCTTTTCAGGTATTTGAGTATGTGCTTTACCGCGGCCCAATGCGCCTGTCCAGGGTTAGACTGGTATCTTGCTACCATGCCTACGGCAAAGCAGATATCAGGCCTCGTACATAACATTGCATACATGAGGCTACCCACGGCCGATGCATACGGCACGTTGCTCATCTCATCTTTCTCCTTTTGTGTCACCGGACACTGATCCTTGGAAAGATGTATGCCATGTCTGAAGGGTAACAGACCTTTCTTGGCATTATACATGTTGAAACGGACAATCACAGTATCCACATATGATCCTTGAGACAAGGTCAGCATCCTCTTATTGCGCTCCTGCAATACTTTTACCCCTAGGATGTATCCTGCCTCCCCAAGGTCCTTCATATGAAACTGCTCGGATAACCACCCCTTTATGCCTGACAATACTTCCACATTGTCGCCAAATAGGAGAATATCATCTACATAAAGTGCAAGGAATACCACGCTTCCGCTGACACACAGACGATACACGCAACTCTCGTTTGAACATTGTGAGAATCCATAAGATTTAATCACCTCATCAAAACGGAGATTCCATGACCGTGAAGCTTGTTTAAGTCCATACAGCGACTTCCTTAGCTTCCAGACCAAATGTTCTTCGCCCTTCTGCACATAACCTTCTGGCAGTTGCATATAGATGTCCCTACCTTCTTCAAGGTACCCGTTTAGAAATGCGGTTTTGACATCCATCTGCCAGATTTCTAGGTTCTTATGTCCTGCTATGGCCAGGAGTATTCGAATGGACTTAAGCATGGCTACCGGTGAGAAAGTCTCGTCATAGTCTACACCCTCTTTCTGACTATAACCTTTCGCCACCAGCCTTGCTTTGAAAGCTGTAATTTCCCCATTCGATCCTTTCTTTCTTTTGTATACCCATTTGCACCCTATGGCTCGATGGCCATCCGGCAAATCAGTTTTCTGGTATACATCCATAGCAGTAATGGATTCTATTTCAGAATCCATGGCGATCAGCCATTTGTCCGCATCTTTATCAGATACCGCCTCGTCATATGTCCAGGGATCGGTATCATCTAGTCCGTTTTCTGGGATCAAGTCAGAAGACTCTCCCACGAACATATACCTCTTGGGTTGGTGACTAACCCTCCCACTGCGACGAGGCATCTGGGCTGTGTCAGTAGTTGGCACAATATGCGTTGGTCCCACACCTTGCATTAGTGGCAGTGTTGGTATATTCTCACCTGTTACAGGTGGATCTACCACTACACTGGGCTTTCCTGATGGAATTGCTTCTTTATCCTCAAGCTCGTGGAGGATAATTTCACTCTTGGATCTGTGGTTTCTTACATATTCGTCCTCCTAGAATCTCGCGTTGGTACTGACAACGACTTTCTGATTCTCAGGACAATAGAAGTAACCACCTTTCGTTTGTCTGGGATATCCTACAAACAACATCAGCTTGCACCTACTTTCTAACTTATCAGGTTCCTTTGTCAGCACATATGCTGGACAACCCCAAACCCTCACTCTGTTCAAACTTGGCTTTTGCCCATACCAGAGTTCCAGAGGTGTTTTAGGAACTGACTTAGAAGGTACCAGGTTAAGCAAATAGGCTGCTGTTTCCAAGGCATATCCCCAAAACGAAATCGGCAAGCTTGCATAACTCATCATCGACCTGACCATTTCTAAGAGAGTTCTATTTCTTCTTTCTGCTACACCATTTTGTTGAGGGGTTCCCGGTGCAGTCCACTGGGATGTAATCCCGTTATCTGACAAGTACTGCAAGAACTCGTTGCTGAGGTATTCCCCACCACGATCTGATCGTAGTGTCTTGATAGTCTTACCAAGCTTCTTTTCTACCTCAGTCCGGAATTCTTTGAATTTCTCAAAGCATTCAGACTTATGGCGAAGCAAATAGACATATCCGAATCTTGAGTAATCGTCAATGAATGTGGCGAAATACTCATACCCTCCACGAGCTTGCGTGGACATTGGTCCACATAAGTCAGAGTGGATCAATTGTAACACGTCCTCTGCTCGAGACTGACTTGCCTTAAAAGGCCTGGTCGTCATCTTTCCTTCTATACAAGACTCACAGATTTGATGCGGTACCACTTGGAAGGAATCCAAGAGCCCAACGCATGCTAATCTTTTAAGCCTCTTTAGATTGATGTGACCTAGTCTCAAGTGCCAAAGATATGTTTGATCCTCATCGGAAGAAAACTTTCTCTTTAAATGATTATTATTATTAGATGAGTTTGCAACATTCACGGAAGATTTATGCATACAATCAATGATATAGAGAGAGTCAATCAGTTTGCCATGACTGATAACACTGTTATTACAAATGATAGAAACTCCACTATCAAAAATAACTGAATATCCATCACAAAATAACTTGGAAACTGAAATTAAGTTCCGCCGAAAAACCGGCACATATAAAACATCTCTCAAAATCAGAACATTGTTTTCAAAGCATAAAGTAAAATCTCCAATGGCTACTGCTGAGACTCGTTCTCCGCTGCCCATTGAGATGGTAATCTCGTCATGCTTCAGCTGCCTTGTCGGCCTGAACCCCTGCAAAGTATAACAAACATGGTCAGTAGCTCCAGTATCCACTACCCAAGAATGGGTAGAAACTGATGCTAAACATGTTTCCGTTATAAATGCACATGACGTACCTTGTCCAGTCTTCCTGACTTGACAATCTTTCTTCCAGTGACCAGCCTTGCCACACCTGAAGCACTTGTCTCTTTTAGCAGGCACGCCCGGTGTCCTCTTTGACTTTCTACCAGAGGTTGTACCTTTGGCTTTCTTCTTAAACGTTCCTTTGCGCCTCTTGCTAACCAGCGCAACAGGACGATTACTAGAAGTAGCCAAAGCAACCTTTTCTGGCTGCATGACTGATTCCGCTGCCATCAAGTCATTGAGTAGCTCGTTAAGAGTGTACTCTTCCTTGTTCATGACAGCATTCAGTCTAAAGTTCTCATAGGACTTTGGCAGAGAGTTTAGGATGATATCAACCTGCGCTTCCGCATCGATACCTCCCCCATGTAGTGTAAGCTCATCCATAAGATGAGTCATACCCACCACATGCTCTCTGACCGAGCTTCCTTCCGCCATTTTCTTTCCCACGATTTCCCTCATGAGATTGAATCTGACAGCTCGGTCTGACTCACCATAAGTCGCTGTGAGGCTGTCCATAATGTCACTAGCATTCTCATATGAGTGATGCTACTGTGCAAGAACCTTGGACATCGTAGTCATCATATAGCATTTCACTATATTGTTTGACTTGAGCCACTTGTTATAGTAGCTCTTTTCCTCATCTGTCGATGCATTAGTGAGCTCAGTCGGACGAGGCTTATCAAGAACAAACTTGTGCTCCTCTGTGACAAGGATGTAATCCAAGTTGCGTTTCCATTCTTGGAAATTGGGACCGGTTAATTGGTTTTGTGCTAAGATATTGATTATGTTTGGTAAAGACATGTCTGAAAACAATAAATTAAAATACCAATTAAAACATAGTCGCAGAACATTGAAACAATTAAATATTGAAACCTTATGATAAAGCAATATTAATGTTTCCTCCAATTTGCCTAAGTATTACTATTGCAAGCCACACATGTGGACGTTTACAACAAAACACTTAACCAGACTGCATCTTTCAATTCCAGTCCTTTAATTCCAATCCATGCCTGGGTTCCTTAGACAAATGGAATTAATAATTGGAGACTAACTTAAGACCATATTAGCCTACTGAGCAGGGACATCACATATGAGTTATACTCTGGACAATATCTAAGCTAGCTTACCACCAAAGCCAACTCTCCCATATAAGGATCTATTTGAACACACCTGATCCCTATAATAAGGTTGTCTCATTTAATTCAATCCCTAGAGAACTTATGAAAATTCAATACGCAAGCTACACATGTAGACGTTTACGCATGAACTCCCACTTCTCACATGAAATAAATGTTTGTTTTAAGAAATCCTATCTATTAGAACTTATGAACAATAAATTAAGTAAGCTACACATGTAGACGTTTACCTAATAAATTATCCACTTCCAATAAAGGATCGCTTTGTGGAGGTCTTACTAAATTATGAGCTTAGTAATTTTTAGTTCATAAGGTTCAATTGCACAGATTATTTTATGTAGCCATAATTATAACGTTGCTAAAATTCTATCATGCAAAGCATGAACCCCGAATTTATAGTCATAATTAATTACATAAAATAAATCACATAGCATGCTTTAAAGCCGCAAATAAAAGCAGTAAACGTGCTCTCTATTATCTACAACATGCTGATATGCTACGCAATTATTTTAAACACGTATATCATGCGAAGACAGATAGTAAAACAAATAAAAATGTCCTCGTGGCCCCATGATATAAAACGAAATAAATCTAACTATTACAAGTTGGAATTTATTTTACAGATCTTCGACTGGGCTCCCACTACTTGGACTGAGATCTTGATTAATTTTCTGAACTTGGGCCTCCAAGATTTGATCCATCAGAAAATTGGACAACTGGGCCAGTTAACCTGATCGCAGGCCTAGGCACACATTGCAAGCCCAATAGCTCGCGAGAACTCGGCCCGATGAGCCACCACCGGCGAAACACCATCGCCGGCGACCCGCCGTCGTCGTGAGGGCTCCTGGCATGCACAGCAGCCATGCACGTACGTGCATGGATGCAGTACGCGATACCGCCTCCTCCGACCGTTGCCCGTTTCGCATGCCGCCGCCCCGGCTTGCCCCGACCGTCGCTCGAACCGCCGTTCATTCTTCTTCTCTACCGTTGGCCTCCGTGACTCGCCGGAATCGCGCAAGGATGGAATCAGGCTCGCGCAAACCACGCAAAAAACCCTAGGGTTTTTCCGCGTCCGGCCGCACGCCTACTGCCGTCCCAGCCCGCGTCGCCGGCCACCTAGCCACCTCCTGCACCACCTGCCCCGCGCCGACGTCGTCCGAGGGAGGGGCCCCCGCACCGGCCGTCGGCTAGCACGCGCGTGAGCCCTAGGGCTTGAAGCGTGCGCGCGCCCCCGGCGATCCAGCCCCTGCTCCGCCGTCCCGACCGGCCGCCTGCCGTTCCTCCTCGCGCCGTCAGCCACGCCTGGGGCCGCCGCACCTGCCCTGGCCGGCCTGGGCACCGCGGCCGTGCGTCTGCGTGCGCGTGCTGAAACCCTAGGTTTCCCGCGCGCGGTTGCGCCGTCGCCGCTGTTGGCCGTACCCCCTGCTGCCGTGCCTGCCGCGCGCGATAGCCGTGCACGGTCTGCTGCCGTGCTGGCGCCGTCGTGCGGTCTTGCGTTCTTCGTGTACCGAGACAACAACATTGAAACATTAACATTTGAACCGTTATTCGTTCTCACGTTTAGTTCCATTACAGGTCATGGACACCCCCTTCGGTTTCATAAGTGTTCATTTAAAGCGGCCCCCACTTCCACTTACATAGGTGACCTCCTATTCTGAGTATTCCTGCCTAGCTCAACCATCACGAGGTTTTCAGGATTCATTAAAAGTCACTTAGGACTTAACCTATACCACATGCAGGCTCATAACACCTCACTTACTTTCTTTAGGGAAGGGTAGATAAGTCATTCTCCAAGGCATCGCCACTAGAGAAGACAATATCTTATCGGTGTTATCACTCGAACTTGTTTAGTTTAGTTGTCCAATTGAACCTAGTTCTTGGGATCTCCAATCATCTAGGTTGGGTATCCACTACACTCATTCATAATGTGGATTTCAATCACATTCCCTCTAGCAATTTACACATTTGATCTCGGTTTAACCCTTTGGTTAGCGGATCCGCAAGGTTATCATTAATTTCACATAATCAATGGATATTACACCATTTGAGATCAATTGTCTAACGATATTATGTCGACGACATATATGTCTCGACTTACCGTTGTACATATTATTTTGTGCTCGACCAACAGCCGCTTGGCTATCACAGTGAATCATCACTGATGGCACAGGCTTGTTCCAACAAGGAACATCCTGTAGAAAGTGTCGAAGTCACTCCGCTTCTTCACCTGCTTTATCTAGAGCGATAAACTCTGATTCCATCGTGAAACGAGCTATACACTGCCCCCCACCGATCGTAAACACGTATCCACTTGTGGAGTATGAGTCATTTGAATCAGAGATCCAATTTGCATCATTGTACCCTTCAAGTATAGGTGGAAAACTTGTATATGACACCGGGAAATCAGAAGAAATGGGAGAGAACGCAAGGCACACTCAATACACTCTATCACTCTAGAAAACTATCAAGAGTTTTAGAGTAGAATTAAGAAGGTAAATCTTCTTGAACTAGCTTAATAGCTGATGGAAATAATTTTTATATATTGCTGTCATTTCCTTAATACCAGAAGGCCTTTTATAGGTAAGGCTTATAACTAATAAAGAAAATTTAATAGGGAATATGTAGGGATAAATCAATAAATAAGAACCAATGTATCTAGATGCAAGAAATTCAAAAAGGTTGAAGATCATTCCAAATCCCCGCAACCTCTTGCATTCTGCCAGCCTTGAGTCAAACAACCATAACTTCCTCCATACTTAATATTTTTTAGAGTCGTTTTTTTTGTTGGAAACTAGACTCAAGTGACTTTCCAATGGTATTTTCATCTCCTCTTAGTTCGAACCCAATAAAAGCAGTTTATCATTGGAAGTTGACGGTTCAGCAGGATTTCCTGTGTCATTCTCCCCTGGTTGGAAAAGATTCGCCCTCGAATCTTGATCAAGTTCTTCCCTAACATAAGGAGAAAGATCTGAGACATTAAAAGTGTCTGAAACACCATAATTATCAGATAGTTCCACCTTGTAAGCATTGTCGCCAATCTTCTTCAAAATTCTAAAAGGTCCATCTGCTCTAGGTTTGAGTTTTCCATGACGTCCACGAGAAAAATGATCCTTCCTTAAGTGAATCCAAAACAAGTCTCCTTCTCCAAAAACTGATTTCTTTCGACCTTTGTTTACAGATTCCTGATACTTCTCATTCTGCTTAACAATCTCTTGACGAACTTGCTCATGTATTTTCTTGATGTGCTTTGCATGTTCTTCGCCATCACCGCTGACATGAAGAGTAGCAGGAATGGGAGCCAAATCCAATGGGGTAATTGGATTGCTACCATACACAACCTCAAATGGACTTCGTTTAGTAGTTTGGCTTATGGATCGATTGTAAGCAAACTCCGCTTGAGCCAAGACTATATCCTATTGACGAGGATTCCTGCCAATCAAACTTCTTAGAAGATTTCCCAGACTTTATTTACCACTTCTGTTTGACCATCGGTTTGAGGGTGATGAGACGAGCTAAATTGTAACTTAGTCCCCATCTTTCTCCAAAGTGTTCGCCAAAAATGACTCATAAACTTTGAATCACGATCAGAAGTTATTGTTTTGGGAATTCCGTGCAGTCTCACAATTTCCTTAAAATAAAGATCAGCAACATGTGTAGCATCCAGAGTTTTGATGCACGGAACAAAATGAGCCATCTTCGAAAATCTATCAACCACCACCATGACCGAATCTTTGTTTCTTTGAGTTCGGGGCAACCCAACTACAAAGTTTATACTCACATCCTCCTATGGACTTGTTGGCACTGGTAATGGAGTGTACAAACCCGTGTTTTGCCCATGACTTTTTGTAATATGGCGGATTCTACACCTCTCAATCCACCTTTTGATATCTCGATCCAGTCGTGGCCAGTAAAAGTTCTCTCGAACAAGTTCAAGAGTCTTGTCTCTTCCAAAATGTCCAGCAAGACCTCCACTATAAGCCTCCTCAATGATTGCTTGTCGCAGCGAACAATCTGGAACACCAAAAATAACTTGAATGGAGCCTTCTGTCCAAATAACACCAAAAAATGGATCATCCTTGTACAATTCTTTTAGTATCTCAAAACCAACAACCTTCAATTGTAAGGTAGACAATAATGTATATCGTCGGCTAAGAGCATCTGCAACTCGATTGAGGATTCCATATTTATGCTTGATGACAAAGTTAAAAGCTTATAGGAATTCGACCCACCTTGCATTACGAGTGTTCAACTTCTGCTGAGTATTCAGATGTTTCAAAGCTTCATGATCAGAAAAGAGAACAAATTCCTTATGAAGAAGATAGTGTTGCCAATGATCCAAGGTGCGAACAATGGCAAAGAATTCCTTATCATATGTAGAGTAATTCAGTCGAGAATGATTCAGCATTTCGCTGAAGAAAGCGATGGGTTTTCCTTCTTAGCTAAGAACTCCTCCAATTCCCACATTAGAAGCATCACAATCCACCTCGAAAACTTTATCAAAATCTGGTAGTTTCAAGATTGGAGCTTCTGTCACTTTTCTTTTAAGGAGCTCAAAACTTTTTTGTGCTTCTTCACTCCACTTGAAGCAGCCACCTTTCAAACATTCTGTGACAGGTGCAATAATAGTGCTGAAATTTTTTTTGAACCTCCTGTAAAATGAAGCTAGGCCATGGAAACTTCGAATATCACGGATTGACTTTGGAATCGGCCAACTCAAAATAGCTTCAATTTTATTTTTGTCCATCTTGATGCCCTCAGAAGAGATAACATAGCCTAAGAAAATAAGGCTAGTTGTGAAGAACTGACATTTCTTCAAGTTGGCGTATAATTTTTCCTCCCTCAACACCTCAAAAACTTGTCGAAGATGTTCGAGATGTTCCTCCAGACTGGAACTATAAATAAGAATGTCATCGAAGTAGACCACAACAAACTTCCCAATAAATGGCTTAAAGAAGTGATTCATAAGCCGCATGAAAGTTAAAGGTGCATTAGAAAGTCCGAATGGCATAACCACCCATTCGTAGAGACCATCCCTTGTTTTAAATGTCGTCTTCCACTCATCTCCACGCCTCATCCGAATTTGATGATAACCACTTCGGAGATCAATCTTCGAGCCGATCCTGAACCCATGTAGTTGATCAAGGAGATCGTCAAGTCAAGGGATAGGAAAGCGGTATTTGATTGTGATTACTATCGATACACATGCGCCAAGAATTATCTTTTTTTGGCACAAGAAGTGCTGGGACAGCACAAGGACTTTTACTTTCCTGGACAAGACCTCTAGACAAAAGATTCTCCACTTGTCGTTGTAGCTCTTCATGTTGTTTAGGATTCATTCTATAGGCAACATTGTTTGGAATTGATGCGCCAGGAACAAGATCAATGCAATGTTGTATACTTCGCATTGGAGGAAGACCCGATGGAATTTCTTCAGGTACCACATCTTGGAATTTCTTAAGAAGAGATTGAACTGGTAATGGAATAGAACAAATCTCTTCATTCTCTTCCAAAACCACCAAAGCAAATGCTTCCATCGACTCTTCAATTTCCTTCTCAATTTGTTATTTGGAAAGTAGATTACTTCCCTCACTTTTTAAAGTAATAAGAACATTTTCCAATTTTGAAGATCCTAGAATGATCTTCTCACCATCTTTCTCAAATGTATAAGTATTTCAAAAACCATCGTGATGAGTTTTCCTATCAAATTGCCAAGGTCTACCAAGAAGTAAATGACAAGCATCCATAGGAATTACATCACACCAAACTTCATCATCATACTTCTTCCCAATAGAAAATTGAACAAGACATCTTTTTGATACCTTGATTTCGTTTCCCTTTTGAAGCCATGAAAGTTTGTATGGCTGTGGATGGTTTTCTGTTTTTAACTTCAGTTTGTCCACCATTATAGAAGACACAACATTTTCACAACTTCCACTATCAATAATAACATTGCATACCTTGCCACGAGAAGTGCATCTAGTGTGAAATATGTTATTCCGGAGCCACGAATCATCCTCCACATAGCTAGCATTGAGGCTACGTCAAATCACCAAGGTTTCACCATGATCCTCGTATGTGATTTCGCCCTCGTCTTCAATAGCTTCATCATATGTAGGGGCTGTCTCATACGGATCCTTACTGATTTCTTCTTCGATCAGAGTAATGATTTTCCGATTTGGAAAATCCGCAGCGAAGTGCCCAAAGCTTTTGCACTTGAAACATGGCTTTTGATTGCTGCCACTTGGCTTTGTAGTGATGTCTTCTTTGTTCACAACAACCATCTCCTTTCCTTCTCTTGCTGGTATATTTTTTGGAGTATTACTTCCACGATTAGAAGAGCTCTTGTTTGGAGTGAAGCGACCACCATACCGATTTGATTCTTTGTGTTGTTTCTCCACCTTGAGAGCCAACTTACATACGTCATTATATGCCCAATATGGTTGTAGCTGGACAACATTTCCGATTTCGTACCTGAGACCTCCAAGAAAACGAGCTACAATTTGTTCATCCGGCTCCATGATATCACATTTCATCATGAGATTTTCAAATTCAGCAATATAATCCTCTACGGACAAGTCTCTTTGCTTGAAATTGTGATACTTGAGAAAGACATCTTGACAGTAATTATCCATCAAGAATTTTCTACGTAGTTCCTTCTTCATCTTGCTCCACGGTCTGATCTTTTGCTTTCCATCACGTGCACGTTGTTTGTTTAGGTGCTCCCACTAGAGAGAGGCATATTTCTTCAGTTTGATAGCAACAAATTTCACCTTATGATCTTTAGGAACTTCTTTAAATTCAAAGACTCTTTTAACGGAGTTGAGCCAATCAATGAATTCATCGGGATCACTTCTTCCAGTAAAATTACAAATATCAACCTTATAATCAAAAGGTTTATCACGAACATTGTTCCTTCGAGGTCTCTCTTCCTGGTTGGAGTCATCACTTGAATTGCGGTTGTGCTCACCATGAAATGGATTGAATTCTCTCTCTCGATTTGAGGATTCATCTTCCATACCATGACTCTCAACATCATGACTTAAAAGTTCGCTACGTGCAAGATGTTGCTAGAGTTGCTGCACTTGTCTCCTTAATTCTTCTAGCTCGATGTCACGTACATCTCGCTCTCGCCTTGGATTTCCGTTTCTTCGATGAGGCGGCATTACGAACCTTAGCTCTGACAGGGATATCAGAAGAAATGGGAGAGAACAAAAGGCACACTCAATACACTCTGTCACTCTAGAAAACTATCAAGAGTTTAGAGTAGAATTAAGAAGGTAAATCTTCTTGAACTAGCTTAAAAGCTGATGGAAATCATTTTTATATATTGTTGTCTTTTCCTTAATACCAGAAGGCCTTTTATAGGTAAGGCTTACAACTAATAAAGAAAATTTAATAGGGAATATGTAGGGATAAATAAATAAACAAGAACCAATGTATCTAGATGCAAGAAATTCAAAAAGGTTGAAGATCGTTCCAAATTCCCGCAACCTCTTGCTTCTGCCAGCCTTGAGTCAAACAGCCATAACTTCCTCCATACTTAATATTTTTTAGAGTCGTTTTTTTTGTTGAAAACTAGACTCAAGTGACTTTCCAATGGTATTTTCATATCCTCTTAGTTCGAACCCAATAAAAGCAGTTTATCAGTGGAAGTTGACGGTTCAACAGGATTTTCTGTATCAGTATAACACAACCCTTAGTTAAGAGTATACTTCAAGTATCTCAAAACTATCACAAGAGCCTTCCAATGATCACTACTGGGATTGCTCGTGTATCTACTCAATTTGCTCACCGCATATGCAAGATCCGGTCTAGTACTGTTAATCAAAAACATTAGACTACCAATGACCCTTGCATATTCCTCTTGACCAACATGGTCACCTTTGTTCTTAACAAAGTGAATATTGAGTTCTAACGGTGTTTTGGCTGGTGAACTATCATAGGCATTGAATTTCCTTAGCACTTTCTCAACGTAGTGAGATTGTGATAGGACAATTCCATTAGATTGCCTTATGATTTTGATTCCAAGAATCACATCAGCCACACCCATATCTTTCATGTCGAAGTTCTTCTCCAACATTCGTTTGGTATCAACAATCATTTGTTGATTCCTACTCATGATCAACATGTTATCTCCCTCTTTATTTAAAGCCTTTCGCCACAAGGTGAGCTTTATACTTATCAACCGAACCAACGGCTTTATACTTTCTTTTAAGGATCCACTTGCATCTTAAGGGTTTACAACCTTTTGGGAGATCGACCAAAATCCAAGTATGATTTTGCATAATCGACTCAATCTCACTATTAATGGCTTCTTGCCATAGTGAGGCATCGGGTCTAGCTAAGGCTTCTTTAATGGTTCTAGGTTCATCATCTAACATATAGTTGATGAAATCCGGACCAAAACTTTTAGCTACTCTAGCCCTTTGACTACGTATCAGTTCTTCCTCTATAGGAGTGGAACTAATAGCCTCTTCATATGTCATTTTTCTAGACATAGTCGGTACATCTTCCTTAACTTTACAAGAATAGATGTGCTCAAAGAATATGGCATTCCTTGACTCTATAGTGGTGCCTTCGGTCACATTCGGATTATCCGATTTGTGCACCAAAAATCGATAGGCAGCACTATTCAAAGCATACCCTATAAAGATGCAATCGATTGTTTTAGGTCCAATTGCAACTTCCTTGGGTAAAGGTACTTCGACCTTTGCTACACAACCGCACACCTTCAGATACTTGTAGGAAGGTTTTCGACCTTTCCACAACCCATAAGGTGTCTCCTCTTTCCCTTTAAGAGGTATCTTATTCAAGATATAGTTAGCTGTTAAGACATCTTCACCCCACATATTTTGGGGTAGCCCGAACTTATCAAGAGGGCATTCATCATTTCCTTTAGTGTCCGATTTTTCCTTTCGGCAACACCATTGGACTGAGGTGATTAAGGAGCCGTTGTTTGATGAATAATGCCCGAAGCGGCGCAAAATTCTTCAAACGGTGCAACATACTCTCCACCTCTATCACTTCGAATCATCTTGATCCGAGTACTCAATTGCTTCTCCTTGCTTTATAATTTTTATAAAGGCATCAATTGCTTCATCTTATAATTTTTAAAGGCATCAATTGCTTCAACTTTACTTTTCAATAAGTAGAGATAACAGTATCAGGTGCAACCATCAACAACAGTAATGAAATACTTTTCCCACCTCTAGTTTGCACCAATTTGAAATCACACAAATATGTGTGTATAAACTCTAGAGGTTTAGTGTTCCTTTCGACTAAATTAAACGACGTTCTTGCCTCAACACAAACTTCACATTTAGTTTGTTTAAATTCAGTCACTTGTAGTAAATTCAAATTTACTAATCTCATTATTGCATTAAGATTTACATGTCCAATCTTACATGCCACAAAGAAGAGCACACAATCAAATAAGAAGAAGTAAATTCAATTTTATTAATTTTCTTTTCAGCTAGGCGCCGTGCCATTACATTCAACTTGAGAAAAACTCTAACTAGGTACACAAGTCATCATCCCAATCACTATTGGGTTCAACATGGTTGGCATCCATCTTTGCTTTGCCTTTACTTAGGCTTTTTGCATTGATTCGTCATATGCCCACTTTTGCCACAATTGTAGCAAACACCCTTGAATTTAGGTTCTTGTATCACAATCCCCTTGTTCAATGAGTTGGGTCTTTTCCTTTTATTTGATGGACCAACACGTTCCATCAAATTAGCCTTGGCATCCATAGCACTCGGCTTAGGATCCACCTTTCAATTGTCCTCTTCAATACGAAGCTTGACAACCAAATCTTCAAGAGATATAGATATTTGCTTATGCTTAAGGTAGCTCTTGAAGTCCTTCCACGAAGGAGGCAACTTATCAATGACTGCAGCCACGTTGAAGGCATCGGGGAGTAACATCCCCTCGGCGTGAACATTGTGCAAAATAAGATGAAACTCTTCCACTTGTTCCACCACCGAACGACCGTCAACCATAAGGTATGACAGGTACTTAGCCATGGCGT
Source organism: Plectranthus barbatus (assembly GCA_026898455.1). Taxonomy (NCBI): domain Eukaryota; kingdom Viridiplantae; phylum Streptophyta; class Magnoliopsida; order Lamiales; family Lamiaceae; genus Plectranthus; species Plectranthus barbatus. The sequence goes on along the minus strand of JAPKLW010001047.1, from coordinate 152,292 downwards.
ACTTCTTAGTACCCGCATCCTCCGTCTTGTATTTCTATTCTAGTTGTTCCCACAATTATTTTGCGGTGTTTACATTACAATACACGGCGTATAGGGGATCTACTAGACAATTTAATACAAAATTTTGACAAAGAAAGTCCCCTTGAAACCAATTATCAAAAGTTGTTCTCTTGTTCTAATTGGCCTCATCATCGGCAAGCTCCGGCTTGTCTTCCTTTAAGTAAGCCGCCAATCCAAGAGTTGTAAGGTAGAATAGCATTTTTTGTTGCCAAGTCTTGAAGTCCACTCCTCCAAACTTGAAGGGCTTTTCGGCTTGGGCATTCGGAGGGAGCTTAGGGCCATTGTTGAAGTTTCTTCCTCCGACACCATTGAGATTGAGATCAGCCATCCTAGATCTTGAGAAAAAGTAATTTGTCTTGCGATTGTTGGTTACAAGATCTGTGAAGAAGAACTAAAAACACTGCAAGTAATTATGTCTAGTACAATAAGTTTTTACAACTATATCTGCAGGTACTGCTACTACGAGAATAAATAAAAGAAATTAAATAAATAGAAATAAAATGGAATAAATCCCAACCGAGTCGAGGAAGCCCTCTTCCCGCAAGAAAAATTTGCCGACGTAGTGCTCGTCTAACGGCGGTTTGTCCCTAAAGGTAAAATGGCTTCATCCTTTTCGAGGCAACACGACAATCGGAAAGGCTCCAGCGAACTAAATAGAGGCAAAACTGAGTTGCAGAAGAACAACAAAAAAGATGCAGCAATATGGGAATAAAGATGTAGTATAGTTTGTGAGAGCTTTTCTCTTGTCTGGTGACGAGGAACACGTCTGTTCTCTATCAGGGGTACCTCGGGGTAACCGGAGACAGCTCAAGACTAGCCTATTTGTAGGCGCGTTCCACCAAGGGGGAGTCATTCTCTCCATCAATGCTGGAGCCGTTATGGATGTTGTGTAATTCAACATGTGCTAAATGTTCAGCACTCAATCAATTGCAACACATGCAACGTGTACACCACGTCGACTGGACTGGCCACGTCGTCCGTCCACGTGTCGAGCCCGTAGGCTTATTTCACTTGCCCAAAAAGATAAGGCACCGTGGACCAAGCCAAAGATCCAAAGACCAATTGCCAAGAACCGAGAACCGAGGTCGGGGTCGGGGTTGGGGCACGGGCACAGGCGCTTGGCCACTAGCCTCGCTGAGGCCGTAGGCCGAGGTGGGGTGGGGCGAGCGGCGGCGGCAGCGCGCGAGACGAGCCACCGGGTGCCACATACACTGCACACTTGTTTATTACAAACCTCAACCATAATGGTATTTAAACTTAGATTAACTACTTTAATCTATCAATGTGGGACACTTCATTTATTACATAACTCCACTTATGTAATAACCCACCAACCGTGTCACTTCGTGGTCTCATTTCTCACTCACCGGAATTCGGATTTGAGAAAACAAATATACCACGATCATCTACTCTTCGCGTAGATTATGTTGGAAATATTTAATTATGACGAAATTAAATATTTCACATCGAGAATTTACCACAAAGTACCCGAATTACCAACAAATTAATTCCTAGCAGTGGTAACTACTCTATACAACAATAGTTTCATTCCCTCAACTTGTAGTTGTCTTTCATGGTGGTGCCCTGAAAATACTTATTGCCTGAGAGACATCGTAAGTTTGACGATGGCTAAAGAAATATAGCACAACTTGCATAAATTTGGTTCCGGGCTGAGCGCCTTCACGGAGCGCGTGACCAGTAGCAAACAAATGCCGATCATACAAGTTACAAGAATCACCACTCTGGTGATATTTGTGATCACTTTTAGAAGTCAACTCGGAAGTTACATTTTGCAGAATGTAGAGCATTGTCAAAAGTCGACAAGTAAGAGTGAAATCACTCACGCATCCTTCCGTTTGATGGTGATGTGTGTATAAGGCTGGAACTTGAGAGAAGGTAAGTGCTTGCTTGAAGACTGTAAGAATAGTGAAATCACTCACACGACGCCATCCTTACTTTTGCTCGCTTGTTTAGAATTTTTATTTATTTTACCGTTGAGATGGGGCTACTCGTTTGATTTTTAATATTAATTTAAATTCTGAATTGAGTCTACAAGGATAAAATTGTAATATTAAATAATAATTTAATTTATTTTTTAAAAGGGAGTGCAAGGAGAAAATATGTGGCTTCATTTAGAATCACCCTTAAGATAATCATATGTTGACTTATTCTAAAAAGATCTACTTTTAGTTATGATAGATTCATGAGCAATGCCTAGATAGATAGATATTACCCTAACTAACTTTAATATTTTTTAAATATTTTTATTTTATATATTGTATTATATTGAATATTTCAAAATTTATAATAGTCATTGTAAATTTTATGTTTCTAATTAGAAATAAAAATTAAATTCTTTGTTCTTTATATAATTTGGCCCGTACATTAAACGGGTGTAATGTTAGTATATAACACATTCTTCAATAGAAAATGAGATAGAGTCTCGTACAAAGCTCGATGAGCTTGCTTTTGATCTATAATGGGCTTTTCTATTGATGAAATGTAGTGCCCAAATTTACCAAAATATTTGTTAATGTTAGAGTAATGAAAGTGTAACAAATATAAGAAAATAATTACTGTGCATAGTGGATAAATTTTGTCTGGGATTTATTTCTAAAATCCAGACTGCCTCATGGCAAAATATATTTCACTAGTAAAAATAAGTTTTTACACAGGAAACAAAATAAACAAAACAACTCAAATTTTCTCTAAGTTCACTCCTTAGAGTAAATTTGATTACAGGACTTACTAACCTAAACTAACGATCCTCAACAATGCTTCCTCAATCATAGGATTCACTCTCCGGTGATTGCCTCTACACTATAAAGGAGATATTCGAATGGTTGAGATTAGTAAGGGTGGAAGATGGTAAGCCTTGAGACCTTTTCTGGAAATTATAATTCTATCGCACACCGTCTTCAAGCCTTGATCTTCCTTTTATTCTTTCTCTTCCTTGGAGTGCACGATCTCAGAACCCACGTCCTCACTTCATTCCGTCGTGTGTTGTGTAGTCTTCCCACGTCCACTTGCTCGATGAATAAAATCATAAAGCTATTCACTCACTCTCGTAGGCAGTAGTTAAGTCATGGGGGCGCTCCCTAAAAAATAGGAATAAAAACAACCACGAAATTGGAGTCAAATATATATCCTTAAAAAATAAGAATTAGTTACAACCAATTTCGTAAGCAGCAGCGAGAAAGTATAACATTAACAAAAGATATGTTAGACATTGATGTTAAACATTGGAAAAGTTTAAAATCACAAATGTCTAACATCATAAATCTCCCCTTAATGTAAGACTTCCTGCTGCCATTCCACAAACCACACAAAGTCATGGTTCAGCCATGATAAACTATTCAAACGAAGACCAATGGATCATCCATAGCACATAAATACTAAAGATAGTGAAATATGATCATCCACAGCAAATATTAAAAAAATGGCTCAACCATAACACATAAAGGATAAACGAAAAAACCAGCTGAATAAAACATCAGAGGTAAAACAGCTCCCCCTGAGTTAAAGATTATTGACAAAAAAAACATAGAGTACTTCAAGTACTTAAAACTTGACACAAAAAAAAACTTAAAGGAAATTGTTTGTTCAGTATAATCAGAAAAAACATAGAACAACAGCATCAGATTGGGAAGATCCTTCATTCTTCGTCCTCGTCCTCCTCGTCCTCACCATCTCCTTCACCACTACTAGATTTTCTCTCCCACTGAATTGTAGCAGAAAGAGCACCATGAATCTGCAAGAGAGTAGCAGAAAAGAGTTCAGCTGAGAAATGACAGTGGTTAGCCCTTGTAGTGCACTTTGTAGATCCATTGAAGATGAAGTAAGGACTGGAGAGGCACTGGGTTGAAGGTTCAACATCTTTCATCTCATCATCATTGGCAGTGTAAGGAAGATCCTCAACCCGGCCACCTGTTCGTGTTAGAGTTTGCTCAAACACCAACAAACTCGCATCAGCAATTATATCTCCACCTTGGCCATGAACTCCTTGATGCATGATAAGCCCACAGATGAGGCAGGGATGCGGAAGAAGTGATCCATCAGCTTTAAGAACAACCCTGCAGATGTTAGAAAATATAATGTCTCCTAAACTGAAAGGTAGACCTTTGGCCATACGGTGAATCAGATAGGCTTGTTCTTTGGTAACCAGGGTAGCATTCTTGATCGGAGTCCAGTTGTGTAGGCTTATTTTGAATAAGGTAGCAAACTTGTAAGTCAGACTGGACCCTGGCAATCCCTTACTTGGCCATCTTTTCATTTCACCTCCAGTTATTTCTTCCACCATGCGTCGTTCATCTGCTGGGGAGGGTTATTGAACTTGACAGTGAGGCAGACCAAAGAATGCGTTGATAGTTGCTAGATCAAACAGGATGATCTTCTTCTTGACATAGCACTTCCCAAACTTCTTTCTTCATTTCACACAGACTTCTTCTTTGATGATGTTAGCATAATACTCATACACCAATTCAGTTTCAAAACCATCCATCCCAGACAGATTTTAACAAACCCCTACGAGCAAGAAGGATATCTACCCCATACTTCTTAAAGTGTTCTTCATCCATATTTCTTTCTATCTTAAAGTTCCTTTTCATGACAAATTCAAAATTAGCCTTGGCACCATAATGATAGAGAGTTTGACTATAGGCCTTTTTGACTTCTAAGTCACTGTCATAAGAGGTAGAGGTAGGAGTACATTTGACAGGGGTAGCAGAGGTGGATTCAGACTAAGTTCGCTTGGTCTTTTTCAATTTTTGAAGCGGTTCAGCTGCTTCAGACACTGATGGAGATCTTTTCTTGGATGAACTTGGTTTTTCACTAGTTGAAGAGGTTGCCTCAGACTTTTCTTTCTTCCTTCTTTCAGCAGCACTTCTGGACATCTTCTTTACTAGCTTTCTAACTTTCTTCTCTAGAGCAGGGGAGTCACTATCATCCTATGAGCTTTCAACCGTTTCTTGGGGATCCATTTTGTAATTCTCATCTGATGCAGTATCATCAGAGAAGCCATCGTCAGACATGTTGATGTTTGATTTTTTTGGTTTGGAAGGAGGGAGGCCAATCTGCATGACTTGGAAGATGAGCAGTATCCTTCAAGGTTCGTTGGGCTTGCTTTATGGGTCTACCTCGCCCGCGCCTTGGCCTTTCTTTTTTTGTTTGTTGATGTTGTCCTGAAATAATCGTCCAGATCTTTGAGTTGGAAAGGGAGGAATACCTGCTGCTTTCAGTCCTTCGACAATTGCTTGCAAATCCCGTGGATCTTCAAGGTTGATGGGATTCATGGATTCTCCAGGGAAGACTTGAGCAATAGGTGGTTCAAGGAGAATTTCCTCAGTCTCTTTATCAAAGAGAATATCAGCTGCAGTCTTTTCATCTCTGACAGGAGATTTGTCAGACTCGGGAATAGGGTTTGGATCAGAGGATGCAGAAGGTTGTGGGTTAGGTTTTTCAGTAGATTCAGGCAGCGGAGATGATGGTTTCTCAACCAAGAGCTCAGAGGTTGTGGTAAGAGTAAGTTTAGGGGTCGAATCGATTTTGGTTTCAGAGAGTTTAGGTTGAGAAGGGATTTCATAGATTGTTGGAGTATCTGTTTCTGTGATTGGTTGAGAGATAATAGTAGGGTTTTCAGACAGAGTTTGAGAAGAAGAAGAGGGAGGAGGTGTTTTTGGATTCTGAGTAGGATCAACCATCTCTGTAGAAATAGGAACAAGAGAGTTTTGAGAGGGTGAAGCTTGTTGGTCGGCCAGAACTATAAAAATAGAATTTTAATGGGCCTGAAGATCGTCAGAGCTGAGAAACGCCTTGAGAAGTTCCTGGAATTATTCTGCGGTGATCTGTTTCAAGACAGAAAGAGCACAAAAGCAAAAAGAAGGGCGGGAAACTGTAGACTGGAAGTCAAAAGGTTTCTCTTGGTTAAATGTGTCATGAAATGACTTGAGTGGAAAGGAAATGAATAATATAATAAAAACGAAATAGTGAAGTGCGAAAAACAAGGAAACCCTGGGCATAAATTTAGAACAAACATATTAAATAAGTTCACTTAATATTCGAAAATTTAGGGATAGGAATTTTTGAATCTCAAATGAATATAAACCTAGATAGGATCAAATAACTGAATCCTAGAACTTAGATGATGAAAGATTTGGAAAGAGAAACGAATCTCTGAGAAATAGCAACGACTAACAGTAATAAAACAAATCAGATTGTTTAAGAGTTTAACAAAGACATTGTTAGAGTTACACATTGTGAATATATCAACATCCTTCCACAGAGGTTGTGTTCCTAATCAACTCCAACCTCTAGTACTAGTTGACACAAAAAGAAAATAATCCATTGTTTTATTTTGATATTATTCCACATGAGTTGTGTTCTAACAACGTCCAACTCATAGTACTTTATATGATTTAAGCAATGAACACAACAATCAAGTTTTATAGTCTGAAACCTCACACTGTGTTTCTGACTTTATAACATGATAAAAGATCACAAAAGAAAACAAACTCTAGCAACAACAAGTAAAAACTCGAACAAGCAGAGAGATTTAAATTATTAATGAGGGGAATTGCACATTCCCAGGGCATTTCGAAAAAAGTTGTATCCTTCAAAATCCAAGGCCTTGGTAAAAATGTCAGCTATTTGATCTTTAGTAGGTATATATTTCAGAGACACCAATTCTTTTTCCACTAGATCACGAATAAAGTGATGCCTAATATCAATATGTTTAGTTCATGAATGCTAGACAGGGTTCTTTGAAATTTCGATAGCACTTGAGTTATCACAAAAAAGAGTTAAGGAATCAGAATCAATACCATAGTCATTCAGCATCTGTTTGATCCATAGTAATTAAGTACAACTGCTAGCAGCTGAAATGTATTCTGCCTCAACTATAGATAAGGAGATACAATTTTGTTTTTCACTTGCCCAGAGAATCATGTTCGAACCTATCAGGTAACATCCTCCACTGGTGCTCTTTCTATCGTCCACATCACCAGCCCAGTCAGCATCACAATATCCAGTAATGTCAAATTTTGAGGATTTGGTGTACCATAATCCCATATTAGTAGTTCCAGAAATATATCTGATAATGCGTTTAACAGCTTTAAGATGAGATTCTTTAGGTTCAGTCTGGTATCTTACGCAAACCCCTACACCGAAAAGTATATCAGGTCTACTAGTTGTGAGGTAAAGAAGACTTCCAATCATTCCTCTGTAAAGTGTGGGTTCAACATTAACACCTCCTGAATCTTTGCTGAGATGACAGCTTGTTCCCATAGGATTCCTGAGATGTTTAGCAAACTCAAGACCAATTTTTTTAACTAAATTACCTGCATACTTACTTTGAGAGATGTAGAATCCATTTTGGGTTTGCTAAATCTAAAGTCCTAGGAAGTAGTTTAGTTCCCCAAACATGCTCATTTCAAAAGTATCAGACATACTTTGCACAAAACAGTCAACCAGCTTGGAGTTTGTGGCACAAAAAACTATGTCATCCACATAGATTTTTGCTATGGTGAAGTCATTTCCTTCATGTTTGATGAACAATGTTTTATCTGCATTTCCTTTAACAAAGTTAATCTGTAACAAGAAACATGTTAGTCTTTCATATCAGCCCCTAGGTGCCTGTTTTAATCCATAAAGAGCCTTTTTCAGTTTTAAAACATGATCAGGTTTGTGAGGATCAACAAAACCTTTTGGTTGCTCAACAAAAGCTTCCTCATTAAGTATTCCATTTAGGAAAGCACTTTTAACACCCATTTGAAACAAGGCAAAATCAGCCGCACAAGCAATAGCAATCAAAATGCGTATAGATTCAAGTCTAGTAACAGAGGAAAACGTTTCATCAAAATCAATCCCCTCTACTTGAGTATAACCTTGAGCCACTAATCTAGACTTATTCCTAACAATGTTTCCTTTTTCATCAATTTTGTTTTTAAAAATCCACTTGGATCCTATGATATTCTTGTTAGTAGGTCTAGGAACACGAGTCCATACATCATTAGCTACAAATTGATTCAACTCTTCCTGCACAGATCTAATCCAGTATTCATCTTTAAGACCTTCAGAAACTGTTCTAGGTTCAGTGAGAGACAAATAGCAACTTGAATGAAGAATGTTGAATTTAGAAGATATACAAACAAGTTTTACCATTTCTTTGTAGTTTACTGGTGGTTTTCTTATGGTTTGAACACCATCAGTAATGTTTCCAATAACCTGAGACGTGGGATGAACCTTCTTGATATTCAATGGAGGTTCCCTTCTATTTGCATCTCGAAGAAGCACATTTTCTTCTTCGTCAGAGTCAGACTCCTGAGGAGATGTTAGACTTTAAGAAGGTCTAGCATTAACATCTGTTGAGTCAGAGATCTCAGGTTCTTCTTCAATCAGATGAGATGTATCACGTTGATCTTCTTTGTCTCTCAGAGAGCCTGCATCATCAAAAACAACATTAGTAGATTCCTGAATTGTTTGAGTTATAAGATTATAAACTCTGTAGGCACGACTGTTGGTAGAGTAGCCTAAGAACAATCCTTTGTGGCTCCTAGCATCAAGTTTGCTGAGATAATCATGATCATTTACAATGTAGCATATACATAAAAAAACATGAAGGTACTTCAGATTTGGTTTCTTTCCATTTAATAGCTCATAGGGAGTCATTGTACTTCTTGGGTGCAAGTACACTATGTTGATCAGATGACAGGCTGTATTAGCAGCTTTGGCCCACAATGTTTTTGACAGATGTTTTGAATTGAGCATAACTCTGACCATTTCTTGAATGGTTTGATTTTTCCTTGCAGCCACTCCATTTTGTTGAGGAGTCTTAGGAGCGGAGAACTCTTGAGTGATTCCTTTCTTGATGCTGCAATTGGAGAAGTGTTCATTCTCGAATTCTCTCCCATGATCTGTTCTGATTCTGACAACTTTGGCTTGGTACATTTTCCTGAACCGCCCGTACAGCTTTCTGAAAAGCTCGAATGTTTAAGACTTCTCTCTCATGAATTCAACCCAAGTGTATCTGGAAAAATCATCTGTACAAACAAGCATATATCTTTTTCCTCCAAGACTGTCAACTTCAATAGGTCCCATTAGGTCAATATGAAGTAACTCATAACATCCATTAGTGTTAATAATGTAGTATAGGATGTGAGGATTCAGTTTGCTTACCACCCTGACAGTCTCCACACACCTTGTCAATGTTGAACTTTAATGTTGGTAGTCCTTTCACAGCCTCATACTTCAGAAGTTTTTGGATGCTTCTGACATTTGCATGTCCTAACTTCTGGTGCCAAGGCTCAGCTTCATCTGGTTTGCTGATCAAGCACTTTCCCTCTTGATTAGCTTGATAACAATTATCATTCGTCCTGCTACGAAACATAACACACTTGTTAGATTGATCAAACACCTCACACACATCTTTATCAAACTTAACAATCATTCCATCATCACACAGTTGGCTGATGCTAATAAGATTAGCAGTGAGGCCTTCAACATACAGAACTTGTTCGAGTTTGGGAAATTCTGGAACATTCAAAGTCCCCTTCCCAGAAATCTTTCCTTTTGCACCACCTCCATAAGTAACTGAACCTCCATTCAGCTCTGAAATATCAGTCATACAGGATTTATCTCCAATCATATGTCTTGAGCAACCACTATCAAAGTACCAAGTTCCTGCGATGTTAGACTTTAAAGAGGTATAAACAACATTGCAGAACTCTTTCTTATTTTTCTTACCAACTTTCCTGTTTTCATCTGCGATTCGCATCCTGCAGAAAGGTTTAATGTGACCAGTTCTATTGCAATAGTAACAAACATACAAATTTTACTTACCCTTCTCATGCATGTTTTGCTCAGACATGTTAGCGTTATACATGTTGGACTCAGAAATGTTAGACTTATCAGTAGTGGTCTCAGATTTGCAAAATTTTACAGTATTATTTTCGGAGCGAAAAAGTGTAGGATAAGTAGAATAAAGCAGATCATACCCTAGGTGTTAGGTGTTGATGAAGAAATCCCATCTTTAAAATTGATGTTCTAATGTGTCAAAAATGTGTACCAAAGTCTAGGCCTTAGATTTATTACCTCATGTAATCCTTGTATAGGATGATCGAGTTGTAATAGTCTAGGAGAAGAGAACTGTCAAAAACTGTGGAACAGTTTTTGACGTAGAAGCCGTCCTGACAAGAAAAACTGAGCAGAGTAACGAATGCGGAAAACTGTGGAGAAAATATTCCAACTGTCAAAGATTGTATATCAAGAAAAACTGTGGATATAGTTTTCATAAAGAAACTGTCGAGAGGCACTCACAGTTTCTGATCAGGACTGCTTCACATCAAAAAATAAGTGAAAAGCAAAGATGCCGATCAGTCATAAATGAACATTAAAGAAGTCAATGACGAGAGAAGTGGAAACACTCAGTTATGACTGGCATACAACCTTGTTCGGCCTCTGACACATCAAGTGCAAACTGCCCTGCAAAAAGCACGGCAGTGGTTCAGAAAAGGCAGAGAAGCAGGTCTACTTTATAGAGAAGGATGGACTCTGATTGGACATCTTTCGAAATGTCTCTACCGGATATTTTCACATCTCCAACTATAAATTTCAAGAAGATCAGAGACATACAAAAACATACATGAAATTGAATCAAGCCGTCACTCTGCCGAATTGAAAACTCTAACACATTGAAAGATCAAAACCGAACGACATTATTTCTGTGGTTCATTTACTGAACACGAGGCATTATTGCATAAGGAATCTTCTGAGAATCACCGTGTGACCTAGTGTGCACCAGGATTAAGTCTTTCGACTTAGTCTATTCTCTTGGTGTTCCTACTTTTCAAGTGAGAACACAGCAGCCTTCCTTTCTAAGGGAAAGAAGGTTATCACGGGCAACAGCCGACCAACTTATGTTCTGGGAAGAACTAAACCATCCGCCCACCGGAGAAGGAGAAGGGAGGTTTGTCCTCAATCTATTTCCGACGACTACCAGTTCTGAGGAGACTTCAAGGTAGTACCTGGCTTCGAGGAATTGAAGAAGGAATGAAGAACAACAGCCTGGGCAAGTGCTCCATTCTGCTGTGGACGGTGGCTTCTACAGCATTTGGCTATAGATCGTGAGGATTGTATCTTCATTACTTAGTGAATTACCGGATTAATTTTTTAAGACTGGACATAGGACTTAAGGCTCCGAACCACTATAAATATCCTGCATCATTTACAGTTTTACTTATATGACTTTTCAAGCAGTTCTCAATCGTACTTTGAAACCTTCAACACTTGTCAAAAAGTGTTTAAGCGTATAACTGTTGACGACTTAAAACTATAAGCTGGTAACTTAATTTGCTGGTAAATCTAAACTGTCACTTAAAAACTGAGTGAAGTTGAAACTGAACTGCTTGCGTTTTAAGAGTGCAAATAACTATCTTTATACTTCCGCTGCACATCATACGTACTCTGATCGGGGACCAACACTAGGCCACTCCTATCTGAAGTATTAGTGGCTAAGATTTCATCCAGAGATCCGTTACCTCTATTGATCCTGTCGACAACAATATCAGCCTCTTTTACTTTTTCTTTGAGGTTATGAACTTCCAACTCTCTGCGAGTAAGAAGAGCTTCCATCCGAGTCAGCTGTCTCCTTAATGACAGATTTTCTTCCTTTACTTTGTTGATTTCAGCAGCTTGTTCATCACACTTTTTACCCACTATATTGAAGTATGTTGCAATAACTTCCATCTCCTTAGGTGAGGTGACAAACTTTGGAATTTGTTCACTTGTGATGGATAAAAAGTAACGTTAGCAGATTCTGAAAAGTTTTCAGAGTGGTCATACCAGTTTGTATTATTCTCCACAGGTAGGTTGGGATCAACTAAGTCCTCTTCCATCTCACTTGCTTCAGACCCTTCTTCAATTTCCATATTGACTTCTCCTTCCTCCATTTCTTCAATTCGAACATATAGAACAATTTGTTCTTGATCCTCAGATTCCTCTTCAGATTCCGAATCATCACTCAGGGTGGTATTGAAATTCAGTTTCTTTCTCCTTAAGACAGTAGGATACTCATTTGCATAGTGACCAAGTCCAGAACATCCATGACATTTGACGTTGTCAATGTTAGACTTTTCAGTGAAAATTCTTTTACCTTTCTTGGATGTGCTATCTCCAAGCCTTTTCGGAAATCCTGAAGATTTTGGAGAGTTCCCTGAAAAACTTGTTGTAGCAAGATTCGGGCCAGATCTTCTCCTGAAATCTTATTCTTTTTATCTTTTCTCATAGAGCGGACATGCTTGTTGAACTTCTTAGTCAGTAGAGCAATACTAGGATTTTCTTCATCTACCAGTTCCTCATCCGATTCATCTTTAGGATATGTGATTATGGGAGTTCATGGTGAATTCACACTTTTTACCGATTTTCCAGCATGGAGAGCAATGCTTTTTCCTCGATAAACATGCTTTTGTTCAATCAAGTTCATCTCAAAAGTGGTAAGGATGCTTACCAGCTCCAAAATTTCCAGAGCATCAACATCATTTGCTTCTTCAATGGCTGAGATCTTCATATTGAATCTCTCAGGAAGCAATCTTAAAAGCTTACTCACTTGTCTATTATTGCTAATGGGCTCACCCAGAGCTTGCGCTTCATTTGCCATTGCAGCCAATCGTTCGTAGTATCCAACAATAGTTTTCTTATCTTGCATTCTGAGATTCCTAAATCTGTTCGTGAGAAGTCTCCTCTTTGTCTTTCTCACACTAACTGTTCCATCCCATCTTGCATGAAGAATAAGTCATGCCTCTCTAGCTTCAGCACAACTTGATATTAACCTGAAACAGGGGACATCAACAGAAACAAAGATAGCATTCAATGCTTTTGCATTGTGGTTAGAAATAAGATGTTCTTCTGTAGTCCATTGATTTTCTGGTTTCAGTGCAGTCCTTTCTTCTGTTGCGTCTTCTCGACCAAGAACAATCATTTTTTGTGGAGACCAACAATTAAAAACTGCAACCCATTCACGTTCATCAATGGAGTTGACGTAGATTGTTATACGAGATTTCCACAATGAATAATTACTCTGACTGCTTTCTAGTACTGGTGGTCGACAAGCTGAACTTGAAAAATCCATTTCGGTAAACTGCACTCAGGAACAATTACTTTGTCCGTCAAGTAAAGGCTCTGGATGCCAATTGATGAAATGAAGTGCCCGATTTTACCAAAATGTTTTTTAATGTTAGAGTAATGAAAGTGTAACAACTATAAGAATAGAATTACTGTGCACAACGAATAAATTTTGTCTGGGATTTATTTCTAAAACCCAGACTGCCTCATGGCAAAATATATTTCACTAGTAAAAACAAGTTTTTACACAGGAAACAAAATAAACAGAACAAGTCAAATTTCCTCTTAGTTCACTCCTTATAGTAAATTTGATTACTGGACTTACTAATCGAAACTAACGATCCTCAATAGTGCTGCCTCAATCTTAGGATTCACTCTCCGATGATTGCTTCTACACTATAAAGGAGATATTTGAATGGTTGAGATTAGTAAAGGTGGAAGATGGTAAGCCTTGAGACCTTTTTTGGAAATTGTAATTCTATCGCACACCGTCTTCAAGCCTTGATCTTCCTTTTATTCTTTCTCTTCCTTGGAGCGCACGATCTCAGAATCCACGTCCTCACTTCATTCAGTCGTGTGTTGTGTAGTATTCCCACGTCCACTTGCCCGATGAATAAAATCATAAAGCTGCTCACTCACTCACGTAGGTAGTGGTTAAGTTGTGGGGGCGCTCCCTGAAAACTAGGAACAGAAACATCCATGAAATTGGAGTCAAAGATATATCCCTAAAAAATAGGAACTAGTTATAACCAATTTCATAAGCAGCAACGAGAAAGTATAACATTAACAAGAGATATGTTAGTTATTGATGTTAAACTTCTGAAAATTTTAACGTCACAAATATCTAACATCATCATCTATATCTGTATACCTATGTGCCTTGATCAAATCCAGGTGGTTGTTCCACGTTTACCTCCTCTTTGAGCTCTCCGTTTAGAAATGCACTCTTCATGTTCATCTGGTATACCATGAAGTTGTTATACACAGCATTGGCTAAGAACAACGTGATTGCTTCCAGTTTGGCAACTGGTCGAAGGTTTCATCAAAGTTAATACCTTTACATTGTGCATACCTATTGGCAACTAGGCTTGCTTTGTTTTTCTGACTATATTGCAAGCTTTAACCCGCTTGTTCATGAAGACCCACTTGGTGCCTATCACAGATTGATGTGCAGGCTTGTCCACCAAGTACCAAATATCGTTGCGGGTGAATTCTGAAAGCTCTTCTTGCATCGCGATGATCCGATCCAGTAACTGTAGTGCATCTCCAATCTTCGTCGGTTCTAATTACGAGATGTAGCCAGCAAGTAGAGCACTTCCCTCCCTCGTCAGTACTGGGTTTGCAACATCATCTATTATTATATATTCTGGATGATGTCTCTGCCATTTGGGCTTGTGAAGCTCACTGACTTCAACTGGTTGTACGAACAACTCTTGAGTAGAGGTTCCAGCAATTGACACTTTTGTGAGATGAAAGTCCTCTCGATTTAGTTGATTATCCGCATTTGGTGTGGGGTCTTGGTCAGACACCATTGCAGATTGACCTTTGTCAGCTTGAGGAGCTTTTGAAACTAGACTTCCTTTAATGTTTGTTTCTATCTCGCCAATTCCGAACATGCCTGTTAGGTCTTTATTGGTTACTGGTTCTTCTATCTCCAAAGCCTTTTCCGAATCATCTTCTTCGAGTTTGAATACTCCATGTTGGATTCCCCCATGATTTGTAGCATCACCGACCCTCTCAGTCATTTGAATACAAGCTATGGGCTACAAGCTAAGGGCTATGTTTCTGGGATGTGAACCTTTTCTCCCAGTTCCTCCAGTGTTCTGCGGACTAAATTGGCTTCATAAATAATAACATTGCATTTTATTTCCACAAGCCTAGTGGTCTAGTTGAATACTCTACATCCCTTGTGAGATGGGTGTCCAGATCCAAGGAAAACACCCTCATCAGCTTTGGGAGAGAAAGTATTCAACTTTGATTTCTCGCTATTATTGATATACTATGGTGAACCAAAAGCACGTAGAAGAGCTAAATAAGGATTATGACCGTGATATGCTTCACACGGGGTTTTCTGAAGACGACCATTGAGACCACTTCAGTTTTGTGTGTAGCATGCCATGGTTACAGCTTCTCCTCAAAAGCGTTCACCTAGATTGGTCTCTATCATCATGGTCCGCACTTCTTCTTTGAGCGTTTGATTCCTCCTTTTTTGCTAGCCCGTTCTGTTAGGGGGTTCTCGGAGATGATATTTCATGTCCTATCTTGGTTTCGGCACATAAATCCATAAAGGGACAATTCCATAACTTAGTCTCATTATCATACCTAATTCTCTTCACTGTGACTGCTTGTCATTTTGAACAAACATGACAAGTTCAGGAAGTATCAACTTCACATCATCCTTGGTCATTAGTAGTTTAACCCAAGTGTATCTCTAGTAGTCAACCACAACTACTAGATTGTATTTGTTGCCTCTGATGGTGGGTGGAGTCACTGGCCCGAAGATATCCATGTGCAGCAGCTCTAATATCCTATGTGTGCTTGCACTGACATGATTGCTTGAAAGAAACCTTAGTCTGTTTTCCAAGCTAGCATGCTCTGCAGATGTCTTCTTTCTTGAAGACACTTTTCGGTAAATTTGTTACTAGCTCGTGCTTCACCAAATGACTGATTGGTTCAGCCTCTTGTGCCATAGCTAGTTTACTTTACTGGAGCTGGTTGCGACAAAGCATGAACTAGATTGTCCACTTTGCTAATCTACCATGCACAGGCCACCTCTCCTTATGCCTCTGAGTTTGACTTCATTTGATGTTTTCTCTCTACTTTGACATTTTGAGTCGACAAAGGATACAACATAACTATTTTCACTAAGCTGACCGACGCTTAGGAAATTATGTTTCAAGTTGGTGACTAGGGATACATTTTTTATAAGGATTTTATCGTGTTGGATAGACCCCTTCCCTATAACTCTTCCATTAGAGTTGTCACCAAACATAACTGGTGGTCCTCTGACCATTATGAGATCTATACGATCCTCTCTTTCTCCAGTCAAGTGTGCTGACCACCCACTAAAGCACAAATTATGCTTTAGGTCCCCAAACAACAATGGGTCCTGCAGGTTTAGTGTGTTGGATCCTGTTGGAATTGTATACATAAAAGCATTATGATTGGTATATTCAGAAATGTTATGTTTGATATACTGGTAATCATTAATGACTTGCAATAAACAATTCCTGTTTAAATTAACAATCATACAATGTGAACAAACACATCTAATTATCTCGTCGATAGGGAGATCATACGGTGTGTAAGAGATCACAAAAGATTGTATAGATCGTTCGACCTAGCGAGATATAAATAGTTATCACAGTTGAGATAGTTTTTGGTTTGGCTGTCGGTTTATTCTACGGCACACAGGTCCATAAGTGGTTAATCTTGACTGGTTTGTGTGACCGGTATATTTCAATGTATTGATAGGATCAAAAGTAAGATGAACCATTCTACTTGACATATGAATGAGTAAAGATCTCGATAATTTGGTTGGCTCCAAAGTCTATTCAAGGCTGAGGGGCACACATAGGTTGACTATCACTTTGACTTGCTATGGTGGAGAGTCTTACATGCACTCATATATTTGTATCTTGGATGATGGCAGTTTATGTGGGTTACCTCAGGCTGGATTTAGATAACCATATCCATTTTAGGATGGTGACATTCCCTAGGAAGCTCACGAGGTTCGTTATGCTAAGTCCTGTAGGATGAATCATTGATTCAAGCAAAAGCGATAAAGGTTGAGTTGTACTACTCAGGAATAATAAGAGATTAATTAATTGCAGTTGATTGTCATTTACTGAATTAATTAATGAATGTAAAAAACCTTAAATATGGGGATTAATCGAGTCAATAGAAATAGTTCATAATAAAGTGGTAATAAAGGGGTAGGACAATATGGCATGAATTAATGTTGATTAATTTAATATGTTTTGGGTTGAACATGAAGTTTATTTATTGGAGACCCACTTTATTTTTTGCATTTGTTCCCTGGTCTAGCCCAATAATACGTTGAGTCCATTATGATTTATTAAACCCTAATAGCTCATTCTCCAGAGCTATAAATAGATCGAATCTCTCACTTCCCACATAAGTTTGAAGTTTACAATCTCACAAAACTGAAACTCTAGAGAGAGGGAGAGAGTTTGCGGCAGAGTGTAGTAGTGAGGGAAAGGAGAAATCAAGTTCCTCCAGTGCAGTTTTAATCCGGTAGCGTATCCTAAAGAGATTTCCGGATCGAGCAAGAGAACAGATCAGAAGATCGATCAGATCTATAGGAACAACATCATCCATCTACCGCTTTTATTCAATCCGTAGAAGTTGAGGTATTCCTTTGAATCTACGCATTTAATTAAATAGGACCATGCATAGGGCATTTGCAGTTTGTCATAGCATTTATTAAATATCCATAAATTAAATCTGGGGCTAAGAAATAAATGGCGATTCATATCGCCTATTATAGACTGAGTTCCTACAATTTGTATCAGAGCCAGGTTCATATTTTATGGCTCTGTCCGAAAATAATAATTAACAATCAGTTTATGCATGTTATTTAATTTATCGTGTATGGATTTATTTGTCGTGGATGTTTTTGTTCTCGTGACCCCCTCTCTTGTTTTGGTTTTGTTTTAAATCATGAGAGAATCCACGATTATATTGATAGAAAAATATGTAATAGACTAGATATGTTATTTTTTTATTCAATCTCTAAATAAAAAAAACAAGAATAGCGATAAGGCGGTACAGTGGTGTTCTGGTGGCAGCAGTCGCGCGTAGGCGGCGACCGTCGTTGGCCGGCAAAGCAGTGGCCTTCTTTCTCTTGCACCAGAAGCCCAAAAAACTTTGCTCTTCAGTACAGCAGCGACAAACTCCGGCATGGTTGCAAACCGCGAGTCATAGACGGACAGCTACCGTGTGGCAGTGGTCTAGTGGTGTTGTGTTCGCGGTGTTCGTTGGGCGAGGGAGCTTCATGGTGCGCAGCCATGGTTGTCGCACACAAAGCTCGCAATTCCAGCAACCTGCAAGTACTATCCCTCTAGTTTTTGCACGGCAGTGGTGGCTCACGTCAAGGCTTAAGGCGGCGCGGCGACTGGCGGTGGCTACACAAGGGTGTATCACATTTTTGGCAAACACTAGTAGCAATGACAGCATTGCGCGCAGTCGTATCCCCAACGGCCGTTGATCTACAGGGACTGTGGGCCTCGGGCAGTCGGCGAGGCAAGCAGCTGTGCTGTTCCGGGCGGCGGCAGCGATAGCTATGTTGTGTTGCAAGGCTGGCGGCGGCGATTTGGCTGAAGCAAGAAGGTGGCGGCTACAACCCTAGTAGCAATTAGGGTTTTCAGTCACGGGCTGGGCATGGGCCCGTTGGCCTTGAGGCAGTCCGGATCTCCGAAACTAGGGTTTTTGCAACCCTATGGGCCTAAAACCCTAATTCTTGGCCCAAATTGTAGTATTTTTCCAGCCCAAAATTCCAGATTTCAAATTAAAGAGTGGGAGCCCAGTAGTTTGAAGATCTGTATTTAATTAAAGTGTTGCAGTAGATAGCTTTAGTTTTATTCTGCATGTAATTGCATCTAGGGGCCACAAGAATTTTTATTTTATTTATTATATTCTCGTATGACGTGACTTATTATGTGCGCACTATTGAATGATAGGAAAACATGTTATTGGTTTTATTAGTTATTTTTAAAGCATGTTGTAAATAATAGGGAAGCATTTTACTGCTTTATTATTTACTGTTCAAAGCATGCTTTGTGTGATTTATTTTATGCATTAAATTATACCTAAAAATTTCGGAATCATGTTGGGAAATATGATGGAATTTCATATGTGAAATAATTTATGGATCATAAAGTAATCTGTGCACATAAGAATCTTTTGAAAGAAAATGACTAAGAAAGAGTTTTTTTAATTTAAATCAATAAGATCTCCACAATGCGTTCTCTTATTGTGGACAATGGAGTGAGTAGAGGTCTACATGACCATTTTTTTCATAAGTTCTAATAAATGAGATTTCTAAATAAAACATTTAAACATGTGAGAAGTGGACAATGAAGTGAGTAGACGTCTACACGACCGTAGCCTACTTACATTATTTGTTCATAAGTTCTCTAGGATTGTTTTAAATGATATAACAAAGGTTGTAGAAGGCATGTGTCATGGGTCTAGAACTTATGACAAATCGTCCTTTTAAGTTCCGGAGTTAGAATTGTGGTCAAATGCTTAGATGTTGCCTGAGTACTAACTCATGAATGATGTCACTGCTCAGATAGGTTGAACATGGTCTTCATTTTATCTCCGATTATTAATTTCATTTGTCGGTGAATACCTGGCTTGGATTGAAATCTCGAACTTCAAATGGAAGTCTTGTTAAATGGTCTACTTTAAACATCCTCAAAAGGAGCTTACAGTAGATGGACCTAGGCAATTGAGAGAAACAATTGTATTTGTTTATCTAAAGGTTACAATGCATATTTGTTTCAATGTTCTTTATGTATGTTCTTACTTTAATCAATTATTGTTTTTAGATATGTCTATCAATAATGTCAACAATATCTTAGCACAAAATCAATGAACTGGTCCGGATTTCCTGGAATGGAAGCGGAACTTGGATTATATCCTAGTTGTAGAGGAACATCAATTTGTTCTTAAAACTCCGTAGCCAACAGTCCCTCCTGCAAAGTCAATTAATGTGGAGCTGAACCTCTATGACAAGTGGGTCAAGTCTAACAATGTGTTCAAGTGTTATATGATGACCACTATGTCTAAGGTGCTCTAGCAACAACATCAACACTATGATAAAGCAGCTGAGATTATGGATAGTCTAATAGTTACGTATGGGGAATCGGATAGAGCTGTCAAGTTTAAGCTCATGAGAGAAATCATGAGTTGTAAAATGATTGACGGTAGCTCTGTGATGGAGCACGTTGTTTCTATGACTCACATCATGGATGAACTGACGTTGCATGGAGGAGGTATTGACAGGGAAGCCACATGAAGGAGGTATTGACGTGGAAGCCCTGGTCGATATCATACTCAACTCACTTCTGAAGTCTTCTGAGAACTTCGAACTGAATGTTGTCATGAGTAAAAAGGAGTACAATGTTAATAAGTTACTTAGTGACCTCATGGCAGCTAAATCAATCATGCATCCTAAAAAGACAGTCTTTTTTTCTTTTGGTAGTCGCCCTGCTTCATCAAAAGGTGCTAAGCCTAAAGGGGTGAATGGAAAGAAATTTAAGAAGACAGCCTTTGGAAGCAAAAGTTTTCGGAAAAAGAAGACTGTGACACCGGGGAAAAATGGCAAGTGTTTTCGTTGTGGCAAAACTGGTCACTGGAAGAAGGATTTTCTGAGCAAGTAGGTTAAACAAGGTACGTCATTAGTATTTGTAATGCAAACATGTTTAGCATATGTTTCTACCCATTTGTGGGTAGTGGATACTGGAGCTACTGATCATGTTTTTTACACTTTGCAGGGGTTCAGGCCGACAAGGCAATTGAATGATCACGAGGTGACGATCTCCATGGGTAATGTTACTCGTGTGCCTGCAGCAGCAATTGGAGATGTTAAATTATTCTTTCAAGACAATGTTTTGATTTTAAGAGACGTTTTGTTTGTGCTGGATTTTTGGCAGAACCTTATTTCTATTTCCCATTTAATAAGTGATGGATTTTCAGTTATTTTTTATAGTCATGTTTCTATCAATGGCAATAATGGTGTTATCTGTGACGGGATACAGAAACACTCTCTTTATATCATAACTTGTTTGCATGAATCATCTATTAATGCTGCATATAGCTTATTTAATCATAAGAAGAGAAAGTTTTCATCTTCTGATGAGGATCTTACATATCTATAGCATCTGAGACAAGGTCACATCAGTTTAGAGGATCAAGAAACTCGTGGATGATGGAACATTGGATTCTATCAAGGTAGTTCCACATCAAGTTTGTGAATCCTATATAGAAGGAAAGATGACGACCATACCTTTCAAGGCAAGTTAGTCTCGAGCAAGTGATGTGTTGGAATTGATCCACTCTGATTTATGTGGACCGATGTCTATGCAAGCTCGTGGAAGATTTAAGTATTTCGTCACTTTTATTGATGATTATTCGAGATATGGATATGTTTACTTACTTCACTATTAGTCTGAATGCTTTGAAAAATTAAAGGAATTCAAGGCGTAAGTATAGAAGAAGTTAAACAAGACCATTAAGTTATTATGATCTGATCGTGGTGGCGAGTATCTCTATGACGAGTTCTTGCAGTTTTTGTTAGAGCATGGGATTACATCCCAATGGACCACACAGGGCACTCCTTAGCAGAATGGTGTGGCGGAAAGAATAAATGGGACTCTTCTTGAAATGGTTAGGTCCATGATGAGTTATGAAAACTTGCCTATTTTGTTTTTGGGCCACGTGTTATTAACAACGGCGTACCTGCTAAACCTGGTACCTTCTAAGTCAGTTCCTAAGACACCCTCAGAACTCTGGCATGGGCAAAAGCCCAGTGTATCAAAGATACGTGTGAGGGTTGTTCGGCATATGTTTTGTAAAAGGAACGTGATAAGTTAGAAGGTAGTTCCAAGCTAATGATGTTTGTGGGATACCCCATACAAAGAAAATGTGGTTATTTCTACTATCCTGAGGATCAAAAGATCTTTCTTAGCACCAACACGAGATTGTTGGAGTATGAGTTTGTGAAAAACCACGAATTCAAAACTGACATCATTCTCCAAGAAATTTGAGAAGATGATGCGCTTCCAATGGGAAAATCCCATGGCGGAAGGTATGGAACCAACTGCATGATCACCAGTGCAAGGCTTTGAGCCACAAGTAACTGCACCAACTGTTGATGTAGTACCAGTGCTTCATTGTAATGGGAGGGTACCTACCAACCCGAGCGATATATGTTTGTGAGAGAGTCTTCAGACATTATCTTGGAAGACGGACTGGATGATGTCGATCCATGGACATACGATAAAGCAGTAAATGACAAAAATGCGGTAAAATGGCATAAAACCATGGATTCAGAAATCGAATCAATTACCGCTATGGATGTATATGAGAAGTTTGCGCTACTAGATGGCTTTCGGGTCATTGGTTGCAAATGGGTATACAAACGGAAGAAAGGTTCGAAAGGAGAAATAATGTCTTTTAAAGCCACGCTGGTGGCGAAATATTATAGTCAAAAGGAGGGTATTGACTATGATGAACTTTCTCACCGGTAGCCATGCTCAAGTCCATTCGAATTCTTCTATCCATAGCACCACATATGGGCCTAGAGATCTGGCAGATGGATGTCAAAACTGCATTTTTAAACGAGTACTGCAAAGAAGGTCATAACATCTATATGAAACAGCCAGAGGGTTATGTGAAAGATGGTGAAGTGCATTTTGTCTGGAAGCTAAAGAAGTCCTTGTATGGACTTAAACAAGCTTCACGATCATGGAACAAACGTTTCAATGATGTGATTAAATCCTATGGATTTTCACACTGTGAAACCAAAAGTTGTGTGTACTGATGATGCGACAGTGAAAGTGTGGTATTCCTTGCACTATATGTAGATAATATTCTTCTATCGGCAACGATGTGAAGGTGTTGTTAGACATAAAGAGATGGTTATCCGAACATTTTCAAATGAAGGACCTAGGAAACGTTGGATACATTCTTAGGATTAAATTCTACGTGATCGCAAGAAGAGGATGTTAAGCTTGTCTCAGGTCACTTATATTATTATTGTGATTGCTCGTTTTAGCATGCAAAATGCCAAGAAAGGATTGCTACCTTTCATACATGGTGTTCCTTTGTCTATGGCACAATTCCCTACAACAGAAGAGGAGAAGGATGAGATGGATAAAGTACCATATGCTTCGATAGTGGGAAGTCTCATGTATGTGATGCTATGTACAAGGCTAAATATCTATTATGCCTTAGGCATGGCGGCCAGATATCATTCTAACCCTAGACAGGCACATTTGACTGCTGTCAAACATATTCTCAAGTATTTCAAAAGAACTCAAGACTATTGTCTCGTTTATCAATGTGAGAATTTGTGCCCAATGGGTTATACGGATTTGGATTTCTAGGTGGATCAGGTTGATAAGAGATCAACCTCGGGCTATATGTTCACCTTGGGAGATAGAGTTATATCATGGAGGAGTGCGAAATTGAAATGTATCGCGGACACCACCATGGAAGTTGAGTATGTGGCAGCTTCCGAAGCTTTTGAAGAAGTAGTCTGGCTATGGAACTGTAGGATTCGAGTCTACAATAGACAACGCGAATTGCTACTTTAATTTGCCAAGGATCGTTCTTAGGATATCGAAAATAAATATAAATTAAATAAATCAGGCGAACCTAAGCATGCTCCTAAAAAATTAATTGCAAAGGGATGGATCTACGAAAAACCTTAACTCCAGCGACTGATCTACAGATCTAGATCGATGACGGAGACTTGTTCCAACAGATCCGATCTTCTGATCTGTTCCCTTGCTCGAACCAGAAATCTGGTGAGGATACGCTACCGGATCTACAACCGCCCACTCTCTCTCAATCTCCCTAGGGTTTCTGATATGAAACTTCAAACTTGTGGGAAATGAGAGATTTATCTATTTATATAGATCTGGAGAATGGGCTATTAGGGTATAATAAACCCTAATGGGCTCTGAGCAGTGTTGGGCCAGACCAGGGATCAAATGCAAATAATAAAGTGGGCCTCCTATTAATTAATTCCATGTTCAACCCAGAACATAATTAATTAATAAACATTAATTCATGCCACCAGAGAATTAATGCTGACCTACCCCTTTATTACCACGTTATTAGGAACGGGTTGCATTAACTTGGTTAATCCCAATATTTAAGGTTTCAGACATTCATTAATTAATTCAGCATATGACAATTAGTTGTAATTAATTAATCTCTTATTATTCCTGAGTAGTACCACTCAACCCTTATCGTTTATGCTTGAATCAATGATTCAGCCTGCAGGACTTAGCATAACGAACCTCGTGAGCTTACCAGGGAATGTCACCATCCTGAAACGGATATGGTTATCTAAATACAGCCTGAGGAAACCCCACACAAACTGCCATCACCCAAGATGCAGATATACGAGTACATGTAAGACTCTCCACCATAGCAAGTAAAAGTGACAGTTAATCCATGTGTGCCCCTCAATAGACTTTAGATCCGACCAAGTTACCGAGATCTTTACTCATTCATATGTCAAGTAGAATGGTTCATCTCACTGTTGATCCTATCAATACATTGAGATGTACCGGTCACACAAAGCAGTGACGATAAACCACTTATGTACTTGTGTGCCGCAGCCTAAACCGACTGCCAAACCAGAAACTGTCTCAGCTGTGATAACTGTTTATATCCCGTTAGGTCGAACAATCTATACAATCTTCTATGATCTCTTACACACCGTATGATCTCCCTATCGACGAGATAACTTGATGTGTTTGTTCGCACCGTATGATTGTTAATTCAGACATGAGTTATTTATTGCAAGTCATTAATGATTACCAGTATATCAAACATAATGTTTCCCAATATACCAATCATAATGCTTTTATGTATACAATTCCAACAATCTCCCACTTATACTCAAAGCATTATACCATTACTTTCCAAAGTATAACATGTGTCTATTCTAACCAGGTGGCCAGCATCTACCTCAGTCTCAGGCTACGAACGTGACCCTCGTATGCCTTCTGAGGATAGCCCTTTGTAAATGGATCTGCTAGATTATCCTTAATGTTTATCTTATCTATTAGCACATTACGATTTCTCGTATGATGTGGTACTTTCTCTCTATGTGTTTAGATGCCTTGTGAGTTCTTGGTTCCTTGGAGTTTGCTATTGCACCAGCATTATCACAATATACCGTGATAGTCTTGGGCAAACTCAGAACAATATCTAACTCTTGGAGGTAGTTCCGGAGCCATATTGCTTCTATAGATGCCTCTGAAGCTGCCACATACTCAGCTTCCAGGATGGAGTCTGCGATACGTTTCTCTCTCGCACTCCTCCATGATACAGCTCCACCTCCTAAGGACAACACATAGCCCGAGGTCGATCTCTTCTCATCCTGATCCGCCTGGAAATCTGAATCCTTTCTTAGCATTTTGCATGTTAAAACGGGCAATTACAGTATCAATATAAGCGGCCTGAGACAAGCTTAACATCCTCTTCTTGCGATCACGCAAGACTTTAATCCCAAGGATGTATCCAGTGTCTCCTAGGTCCTTCATTTGAAACTGTTCGGATAACCATCTCTTTATGTCTGACAACACCTTCACATCGTTGTCGAATAGAAGAATGTAATCTTCATAAAGTGCAAGAAATACCACGCTTCCGCTGACGTTTAATCGGTACACACAACTTTTGGTTTCGCACTGTGAAAAACCATAGGATTTAATCACATCATCGAAACGTTTGTTCCATGACCGTGAAGCTTGTTTAAGTCCATACAAGGACTTCCTTAGCTTCCAGACAAGATGCTCTTCACCATCCTTCACATAACCCTCTGGTTGCTGCATATAGTTGTCACGACCTTCCTCAAGGTACCCGTTTAAAAACACGGTTTTGACATCCATCTGCCAGATCTCTAGGCCCATATGTGCTGCTATGGATAGAAGAATTCGAATGGATTTGAGCATGGCTACCGGTGAGAAGGTCTCGTCATAGTCAATGCCTTCCTTTTGACTATAAAAGCCGTTATTTCTCCTTTCGAACCTTTTTTCCGTTTGTACACCCATTTGCAACCTATGGCCCGAAAGCCATCTGGTAGGGCAGACTTCTGGTATACATCCATAGAGGTAATTGATTCAATATCTGAATCTATGGCTTTATGCCATTTTTCTGCATCTTTGTGATTTACTGCTTCGTCGTATGTCCATGGGTCGGTATCATCTAGTCTGTCTTCCAGGATCAAGTCCAAAGACTCTCCTACGAACATATACCGCTCGGGTTGGTGAGGTACCCTCCCACTACGACGGAGCACTGGTACTTCGTCAGCAGTTGGTGAAGTTACTCTTGGATCAAATCTTTACGCTGGTGACCGTGCAATTGGTTCCATACCTTCGAGAGGTACATTCAATTTGCCACGGGGTTTTCCCAATGGAAGCGCATCATCGTCTCCAATTTCTTAGAGAATGATATCACTTTTGGATTTGTGTTTTTTCACAAACTCATCCTGCAAGAGTCTTGTGTTGGTGCTAACAACGATATTCTGATCCTCAGGACAATAGAAATAACCACCTTTCGTTTGTCTGGGGTATCCCACAAACAGCATTAGCTTGGACCTACCTTCTAACTTATCAGGTTCCTTCGACAAAACATATGCCGGACAACCCCACACTCTTATCTTTGACACACTGGGCTTTCGCCCATGCCAGAGTTCTGAGGGTGTTTTAGGAACTGACTTAGAAGGTACCAGGTTCAGCAGCTACGCCGTTGTTAGTAAGGCGCGGCCCCAAAACGAAACAGGCAAGTTCGCATAACTCATCATAGATATAACTATTTCAAGAAGAGTCCTATTTCTTCTTTCACCACACCATTCTGCTGAGGAGTGCCTGGTGCGGTCCATTTGGATGTAATCCCATGCTCTGATAAAAACTGCAAGAACTCGTCACTGAGATACTCACCACCACGATCAGATCGTAAAGACTTAATGGTCTTGTTTAACTTCTTCTCTACTTCCGCCTTGAATTCCTTGAATTTCTCAAAGCATTCAGACTTATAGTGAAGTAAGTAAACATACCCGTATCTCGAGTAATCATCAATAAAAGTGACGAAATACTTAAATCCTCCACGAGCTTGCGTAGACATTGGTCTACATAAGTCAGAGTGGATCAGTTCCAACACATCACTTGCTCGAGACTGACTTGCCTTGAAAGGCCTGGTCGTCATCTTTTCCTCTATACAGGATTCACAAACTCGATGTGGAACTACCTTGATTGAATCCAACGTTCCATCATCCACGAGTCTCTTGATCCTCTTTAGATTGATGTGACCTAGTCTCAGATGCCATAGATATGTAAGATCCTCATCAGAAGATGAAAACTTTATCTTCTTATGATTAAATGAGTTATATGCAGCATTCACGGAAGATTTATGCAAGAAAGTTATGATATAAAGAGAGTCTTTCTGTATCCCACGACAGATAACACCGTTATTGCCATTGATAGTAACATGACTATCAAAAATAACTGAAAATCCATCATTTATTAAACAGGAAACAGAAATAAGGTTCCGCCGGAAATTTGGCACATATAAAACGTCTCTTAAAATCAGAACTTTGTCTTGAAAGCATAATGTAACATCTCCAACTGCTACTGCAGACACACGAGCAGCATTACCCATGGAGATCATCACCTCATCAAAATTCAGTTGCCTTGTCGGCCTGAATCCCTGCAAAGTGTAACAAACATGATCAGTAGCTCCAGTATCCACTACCCACGAATGGGTAGAAACAGATGCAAAACATGTTTCCGTTACAAATGCTAATGGCGTACCTTGTCCAACCCGCTTGGTCAGACAATCCTTCTTCCAGTGACCCATTTTTCCACAATGGAAACACTTGCCCTTCTACCCCGGTGTCACAGTCTTCTTTTTCCCAGAACTTTTGCTTCCAAAGGCTGTCTTCTTGAATTTCTTTCCAATCACCCCTTTAGCACCTTTCGATGAAGCAGGGCAACTACCGGAAGAAACCAAGATTACCTTCTCAGGTTGCATGACTGATTCAGCCGCCTTGAGGTCACTAAGTAACTCATTGAGAGTGTCCTCCTTTTTACTCATGACAACATTCAGCCTAAAGTTCTCAAAATACTTCGGAAGTCAGTTGAGTATGATATCGACCTGGGCTTCCCCGTCAATACCTCCACCATGTAACGTCAGTTCATCCATGAGGTGATACATGGAAACAATGTGCTCCCTCACTGAGCTACCATCAGTCATTTTACAACTCACGATCTCTCTCATGAGCTTAAATCTGACAGCTCTATCCGATTCCCCATAATTAATTATGAGACTATCCATAATCTCAGCTGCTTTGTCATAGTGCTGATGTTGTTGCTGGAGCACCTTAGACATAGTGGTCATCATGTAGCATTTGACTACATTATTAGACTTGACCCACTTGTCATAGAGGTTCCGCTCCACATCAGTTGACTCAGCAGTGGGGACAGCTGGACACGGAGTATTATGAACAAATCGATGTTCCTCTGCAACTAGGATATAATCCAAGTTGCTCTTCCATTCTAGGAAATTCGGACCAGTTAATTGATTTTGTGCCAAGATATTTATGACATTATTCATAGACATAACTGAAAGCAATAATTGATTAAAGTAAGAAAATACATGCAGAACATTGAAACAAATATATGCATTGTAACCTTTTGATAAACCAATACAATTTTTTCCCCCAATTGCCTAGGTGCATCTACTGCAAGCTCCTTTCGAAGACGTTTACAACAGACCACCTAACCAGACTGCTCTTTGAAGTTCCAGTCTTTAATTTCAATCCATGCCAAGTATTCGCCGGCAAATGAAATTAATAATCGGAGATAAAACTAAGACCATGTTCAACCTATATGAGCAGGGATATCATTCATGAGTTAGTACTCAGGAAACATCTAAGCATTTGACCGCAATTCTAACTCCGGAAGTTAAAAGGACGATTTGTCATACGTACTAGACCCATGATGCGTGCCTCTTACAACCTTTGTTATCTCATTTAAAACAATCCTAGAGAACTTATGAACAAATAAAGTAAGTAGGCTACGGTCGTGTAGACGTCTACACACTTCATTGTCCACTTCTCACATGTTTAAATGTTTTATTAAGAAATTTCATCTATTAGAACTTATGAACAAATAAAGCAAGCAGACTACGGTCGTGTAGACGTCTGCTCACTTCACTGCCCACTTCTAATAAGAGACCGCATTGTGGTGGTCTTGTTGATTTTAAATAAAAAATCTTGCTTAGTCTTTTTGTTTCAAAAGGTTCTTATGTGCACAAATTATTTTATGATCCATAAATTATGTCATATCTAAAATTCCATCATATTTCCCAACATGATTCCGGAATTTATAGACATAATTTAATACATAAAATAAATCATATAAAGCATGCTTTAAACAGTAAATAATAAAGCGGTAACATGCTTCCCTATTATCTACAACATGCTTTAAAATAAATAATAAAAGCAGTAGCATGCTTTCCTATTATTTACTAGTTTGCACATAATAAATTACATCATACGAGAAAATAATTAAATAAACAAATAAAATTTTTTGTGGCCCCTTGACGCAATTACATGGGAAATAAAATTAAATCTATCTATTACAATGATTTAATTTAATACAGATTTTCAAATGGGCTCCCACTCTCTAACTTGACATCTGCAATTTTTGACTGGAAAAAAAATACTGGGTTATTGGGCTGGGAATTAGGGTTTCAGGCCCATGGGGTTGTAAAACCCTAATTTTAGCAAAAACCCTAATTTCAGCAAATTGGGCCGCCTCCGGGCTGCCGGGCCCGCGCCCAGCCCGGATCTGAAACCCTAGCAGCAAACCCTAGCAGAAACTAGGGTTCCAGCCGCCACCCTCTCCAACACAAACCCTAGCCGCCATCTGCTGCTACAGCGCCGCCGCTGGTCACTGCGCCACTCAGATTGGTGCCCGCGACCGACGGTGTGCCGTCTGCGTCGCCACCAGCTTTGCACGCTTGCTGGCCAATGACTGGAGTCGTGCACGACGCTGCAATAGAACTGCTGTTGCGCGCCTCTTGCGCGCGGCCTGTCCGTTCTCGCCTGCCAGATCCTGCTTTGCCGGGCTCGCCATGCTCGTCGGGAACGTGCGCAGCAGTCTGAAATAGACGCGGCCCAGCCACAGGCAGAAACCTAGGGTTTTTGCCCGCCGCCGCCACCTGCCACCGCCGGCGCGGCGGTCGCCTCCACCAACTGTTGCTGAGCTGAGTGTGTCGTCGGATCTAAACTGTGTTCTTCGTGTTCTTCCGGATCTCAGATTTGGTTTACAGATTGAATAAAAAATACAAACAAATAGACCTAGTTTATTACATGATTTTTCCTATCAATCTAATCGCGGATTTTCTCGCGATTTAAAACAAAACCAAAAACCATAGAGGGGCCACGAGAACAAAAACATCCACGATAATTTAAATCCATCCATGAACATACATATTTATTTAATCACAATTTATTCAGGATAGAGCCTAAGAACTAGAACCTGGCTCTGATACCAATTGTAGGATTCAAGTCTACAATAGACAACGCGAATTGCCACTTCAATTTGCCAAGGATCGTTCTTAGGATATCGAAAATAAATATAAATTAAATAAATCAGGCGAACCTAAGCATGCTCCTACAAAATTAATTGCAAAGGGATGGATCTATGGAATACCTTAACTCCAGCGACTGATCTATAAATCTAGATCAATGACGGAGACTTGTTCCAACAGATCTGATCTTCTGATCTGTTCCCTTGCTCGATCCAGAAATCTGGTGAGGATACGCTACCGGATCTACAGCCGCCCACTCTCTCTCAATCTCTCTAAGGTTTCTGATATAAAACTTCAAAATTATGTGGGAAAATGAGAGATTTATCTATTTATATAGATCTGGAGAATGGGCTATTAGGGTTTAATAAACCCTAATGGGCTCTGAGCAGTGTTGGGCCAGACCAGGGATCAAATGCAAATAATAAAGTGGGCCTCCTATTAATTAATTTCATGTTCAACCCAGAACATAATTAATTAATAAACATTAATTCATGCCACTAGAAAATTAATGCTGACCTACCCCTTTATTACCACGTTATTAGGAACGGGTTGCATTAACTTGGTTAATCCCCATATTTAAGGTTTCAAACATTCATTAATTAATTCAGCATATGACAACATTAAATCTCTGGTGGCATGAATTATTATTTATTAATTAATTATGTTCTAGGTTAACATGAAATTAATTAATAGGATGTCGACTATAATATTTGCATTTGATCCCTGGTCTGGCCCAATAATGTTTTGAGCCCATTAGGGTTTATTAAACCGTAATAGCCCATTCTCTAGATTTATAAATAGATCATTTATCTCACTTTCCACATAAGTTTGAAGCTTACAGTCTCACAAAACTGAAACCCTAAGGAGAGTGAGAGAGTGGGCGGCCGACTGCAGTAGAGAGGGAAAGGAGAAATCAGTTCCTCCAGTTTAGTTTCAATCTGGTAGCGTATCCTCAATAGATTTCCAGATCGAGCAAGGGAGTAGATCAGAAGATTAGATATGTAGGAACATCATCAACTATCTACCGCTGTTATCCAATCCGTAGGAGTTGAGGTATTCCTTTGAATCTACGTATTAAATTAAATAGGAGCATGCATAGGTCATTTGCTGTTTGTCATAGCATTTATTTTTATATCCATAAGTTGAATCTAAGGCTAATAAATAAATGGCAATTCACATAGCCTATTGTAGACTCATTTCCTATAGATCCACCCTTTAGGGATCCAAACTTGAATCATTTTTACGTTTGGTACCTTTTTAGAGCAGTCCTTGGTTGACATTACCTTACTTCTCATATAATACATGCAATTTGATTGAGAAGTGTGTGTGTGAGGAGTCTTTTTGGAAGTAGCTTTCCTATTTGAACCTCGGAACTGACATTCCGAACGTGTGTGATATCCAGGTTATCATTGACCACCTTGGATAGCCTTCTGACCCCTTTGAGATGAAGAGGTGTGGGCTCATGCCTCAAGTAGTTGTTCCCCCTACTTGGTATACTCCTTGTTTTGTACTTAGAAGGAGAGTTGTATCCTTGATTATTCATGTCATCATGGAAATTGTTTGACCACTTCTTGTCGTGAACTGACTGTTTGGTCAAACTAGTTGATGAAACTGGTTTCCTCGCAGTGGGAACATATTGCTCTCCCAATTTCTTAGGTTGAACTGGCTTCCTCTCAGTTTGTGATTTTCCTACTTTAAAGGCATACTATTTTCCCAGTTTCTCCTTATATACCAGTTTTCTTATCACTTTTTGATCGGCCAGTTTAAGGTTGTTGGTTGACCAACATTTAGCTTTGCCAGTTTGAACTGGCATACTGTGGGCTACAAATTTTCCTTTCAACCTAGTCTGATCACTGGGTTTTCTATGACCAATAATATTTCTTTTGTCCTAGTGTCAATTTAAGAAGATTTGCTTAAAATATTATGATTGAAACCTAGACATGCTTTATCATTAAGGTCTCTTTGTAAGCAAAGTACTTCTTCTAAGTCTCTTGAGCTTTTAATAAAAGAACTTCTGCATGGTTCTGGCTCAAGATTTATCAAAGTTTAGTACTCGAGTAGTATTCATCGTTGTTGTCAGGTATATCGGGTGTCTCCATCCTTGATAGCATCTATTTGGAAATCGCCTTGGATGCTCGTCGATCAAAGAATTTTTTGAGTCTCTACATTTTTTTTCTTTTACTATAGTCGGACATTCAAACTTCAGTTGATCGGGGGAGTTGCACTCAAAACAGGACATGGGGGCCCACTTCACAAACCTTTCGTCATCAGGATATGAGCTAGTTGACTTTGCCTTAGCTTTCTCCAAGAGCTTGGCAAGTCTCTTAATTTGTTATTCAAGCTCTTCGACAGAGTTCTCTCTTTACTTCTGGTAGAAAATAGAGGTTGAGGGTACCTCTTTTATCAAGTTGGATTGACCGGCTCGTCTGTCAGTGTGAAATGTCTTCTTTAATCTCCATCTGACATCCTTCTTGACAAAATATGTTGCGGCTTCAGTATTCTCGCTTAGTGAACTGGCAACTCGAAGTGCCTCATTTTTGTTTACCATCTGGATGTCCCATTCATATCCTTGAAGCTAGGGGAACAACTCCTTCATTGAGATCTAGGACAGATCCTTCTCCTTCAGACTAGTAGTTTTAACAAATCAATCTTCCTTCGACATTTTGGAGAGGATCTTGGTATTAAGATCCACTGTTGGTTATATACCCTGTCCAGTGCCCTCAGTTCACTAACAATAGAGTTGAACCGGGTCTCCATTGCTTTGATGCTTCTTCCTGGAAGCATCTCGAAGGACAAGTACTTGTCTGCGCACAATTGAAGCTTATTCCGCTTTATCTGCTCTGACTCTAGACACAGTCCACCTAGGTACTTCCTTGGCGTTGTTGAACTGCATCACCTCCTCTTCAAGGGTATTAGGTAAAAATGAAAGAATCTGCTCTGTGCAATTGAGTCTAGTTGGGCCCTCTTCTTGTCATCATAGGTCCACTTATTGTAAGGCTTCCCGACCATGTCTGGTCCATCTTGATCTCTAATACGAGTGTTAGCCTTGAGGATCTTGATGGGAACCCTCTCGATGACACTACCATTTCTATATGTATACTCTTAAGTACTGTTGTAGACCTCTTCTTCCATGTTGCGAACTTCTCCGCTTTTATGGTGGAAACTTAACGTTGTTCATCGAGGTACCTACTCGCTAGAAAAAAAATTTGCATGAACGACTCGATCTGATCCTTGGTGACTCAAAACAACTAGTCAATAAAGACCAACCGCTCTGATACCACTTGTTGGTCCCGAAATCAAAGTTAGTCAAATATATGTAGTGGAAGATTAAGAGCGAGTTCTTGCAAATTCAAATTAGTGGTTCTCAACCAGTTTGGTTCTTTGAAAGACTTATTTGTTTGCGAGTTTGATTAGAGTCAAGTTCGAATATACTCCAACATGAGATAGTGTTCGGTTTTAAATTCTTACAGAAATAATCAAAGCAGTAAAGAGCACAAAAATTTATAGAGATTCGAACAACTGTCCTACGTCCTCTCTTCAAACAATAGTCCGGAATACACTAGCTAGCTTTAAGATTACAATCTGTCCTCACAATCTATCACAAGCTGGTGAATGCCTGTGTCCGCCAGTCCACTTGCTCACTTGCCTAGGGTCTAGTCCTCATTCAACACTCAGATAGGGAGTGTGGACACATCACACAGCCTCCTTCTCAGAAAGTTGGGAGCTTTTAAGTTCTTCCCATAACTCTTCGAACTTGTGGCAACATGCCCGTGATAGTCGCAGCTTGAAGATAGTTGTAACTGCTGTAATCTTTCTTGTGATAGTCTGTGTTAGGAGAATTCGGTTATTACTAGTGAGCTTTGAACTTTCGTATGTTCGTTTTGTCTCTATTCTTGTGACTGTAACTGTTACCCTTTCCATGAGATTGATTTGGTCTAGTTGTAGACAAAGCAAGGAAGGTTTGACAAAAGAGCAATTTAGAGACAATCTGGATTTTGAACTTTTTGTTGGGTCTCTAATCTGATGGAGATAGGTGCCTTTTCCTTCTTTGTCACACCTGCTTCATCCTTTCCTGACACAGGGTGTCGACATTTTGTATTGCGTCAGAACGGCTCGCCAGTCTGAGAAATTTTAAACTGAATATTTGAATTTCGGACTTTAAAGAATTTCTTTTTCCTTAAGTCTGAGTATTTGTGATTCCTCTGGTTTGTCT
>JAPKLW010001047.1:41861-117535 GCA_026898455.1 Plectranthus barbatus | reverse complement strand
CTTAAGTCTGAGTATTTGTGATTCCTCTGGTTTGTCTTCTTTGTCTTTACTCCTGAGATGAAATTCAACTTAATAAATTGGTGATTATCCAAGTTGGTGATATCTACCAATTTATCTGAGTGATAAGCTTCAGACTAAAGTCGTCGTCAGTCTGCCAGTTCATGCCTGAGTCTGAGTCTTTTCTTGTTTCACAATGAACAAGTGACTTCGATTGCAAGCTTAGTTTATCTTGATCGATTTATTTATAACTTCATAAACATCCTAAGAGAACATTACAATGATTTTTATACATGTTTGACATATCAAAAAATAAAAATATAAGAAAATTTCTAACCTAATTTCCCAACAAATTTGTTATGATTCTAAACAAACAAAGAAAAGTCAACAAAAGGACAGAGAGAATCAAAACAAATTTGTTATGATTCTAAACAAACAAAGAGAAGTCAACAAAAGGACAGAGAGAATCAAAACAAGAAAGGAATTTGTTTTGATTCTAAACAAACAAAGAGAAGTCAACAAAAGGACAGAGAGAATCAAAACAAGAAAGAGAAATGAAAGGTTCTAAAGTGAAAGGTTCTAAAGTTTAAAATTTTTTAGCTACAAAATACTAAAAATTATTACACTTTAAAAATAATAAAAAATATTTAGTATTAAAAAATATAAACGATAGAATAAAAATTCATGAGACTGAAGAAAATAAATTAATCAAAATAAATAAAATAGATGCTAATATGCTATCCATATATACTATATATTAATTTATATTATATGTATTAAAAATATCAAAATAGTATTATTTTAATACAAATAGTCCCACGTAGACGCGATACTAATGTGCATTCAATAAAAAACTAAAGGAGATATCAAGAATTAATTAAAAAAAAAACTACAGTATTGTGTATATGGAATGATCGATATATATTCAATTTTATTTAGTCAAACAAAACCACATCTACCAAATAAAAACTCGTACATTGAGGATTTGAGGGCATAAACGCCCCTCAATTATTTCAAAAACCCTAACAAAGTATGATGGAAATATTTGTCTATTATTCCTTACATCATCGACTTCACAACATTCAAAGCATATTCAATCGGCCATGGCCGACCACCGTGATACCTCGATGAACGCCTAGTAGAGCTCAACACCCTCGACTCCTCCCTTCTATACTTCAACTTTCTTGCGTCCTCCCTCGTGATGTCATAGGAATTCATCAGCACCTCCTCCGGCATCCCCCGCAGTGCTGATAGCCGCCCAGCCAGCGGGCTGGTGACCGCGTTGTCGTTTGTCTTGAATGAGATCCACTCCAGACCCTCCTCGTCGTTGGCCTTCTTTATCACCACGAAGTTTTGTGGCACTATGATCATCTGTCCCTCTCTCACTTCGCCGTCGAACACCGATCTCCCGGCGTGGCCGACCACCTGGAATCTGCCGCTTCCTCGCGTAATGTAGATGGCAGAGTGGGCATTGATGTTCCAGTGTGGCGCCAATATTGCGTTCTGCACGATGCATTGCATGCAAGTTTGAAACTTTTAATTATGAGTATACTGACATACATAAAAATATTGTGACAGTTAAAAATGTAAAAAAATTTGTGTCGCGATAAGCAAATAGTTTTCTATAACAAAATAATTAAATTACCCTGTGCAAGACTCCTTTCTCAGCGCTAAGTCGGAGCCAGGTGAGGATGGGGAGCTTCTGGCTGTTGAGGCTGCTGATGCGGCCGCCACGGGGCGTGTAAACATCGGCCTGCGATGGCTCGTCTAAGTTGTGCCTCAGATTGGCCGTACACAAAGTTTCCTCAAACCCATTCGCATGCCACTGTGCCCTCTCCTCCTGTTCTTGCCCGGGAAATACGATGTTAAACCTTTCCGCTCGCACGATTTGGCCTCTCTCGTCGTCTTGGCTTCTAAGTTTCCTTGCCGTCTCTCGATCCACGTTGAAAATTTCTGCTAGAAGCTCTTCGTCAAATGGATAGAAGACATTGTTTCTTTGGCTTTGGCTTTGGCCATGCCTCTGTCGGCCATAGTAACTATGACTTTGTGGTGTGCCTTGTGGCTTTCCAGCTAGGAAGAAGTTCTGAAACATCAATGCAGGAAAAGGAAGTTGTCGAGTTCATTCATTCACTTACGATTAAGTATTGATGAATTAAAGTGATTTAACCTACCCTGAAAGTCCGATCAAGTTGATTGATTCCGTTGCTAGTGTCGAGCAATGCAACAGTCTCCAGCCTTTCTTCTCCGTTGTTATAAAACCAGAGAGTGAAACCAGCAGGTAATGCAAGAACATCGCCTTCCCTGAATTGCCTAACCTTCTGGTGGCGATCCACAGACCCCTTGCTGCCACGTTGCTCCGTCTCGAACGTCTCAGCGCACCCTGGAATCACTACTCCCAGTAGCCCCTGGCCTGCATTCATTTCCTCAGCATAAATCAAACATGCGAATTTCATCAAAAGTCAAAGAGTAAAAAGGATTTATAAGTGGTCTTGCCTCGGACGACGTAGAGGATCTGAGGCGCATTGTTGTAGTGCGGCAGCAACAGGCCTCTCGGCTCGATATAATTTCTCACGGCAGCGATGCCGGCGCACTCAAACTGCTGGTTATCCTGGTCCCAGAACTCAGTCCGCCCTGCTTCCGAGTCGAACCGAAGGGAAGGCTCTTCGGCGGTGAGACGCTCGACCCGGCAGTCAGTCCGGGCACGGAGGCGGTGTTGCTGCTGTTGTTGGAGGTTCTGCCATAGCGAATCCTGGGATTCTCCGGCAATCAGAGCGAAGGAGCTGTGGAAGTGGAGAGCTGCAAGAAGGAGGGCTATGAGGGATAGGGAGGATGTGGAAGCCATATTTGGTGGTGGTGGTGATGCGAAGCGGAGAATGGAGATGGAGGGGAATTTATAAGAACTGGTGGCACCGTGGCGCCAGGGCTGGACACGTAAATGATGAGATGGTTAGAGATGAGTGACATTTGGCTTATGTAGTTTTGCATGGGCTTTTGTTTGTTATGAAATAAATTTGCATGCATTAGAAATTTGACGACACCTAATGGACATTGGGTTGTGTATGTGGCGATTATGCGAAAAATACCAACCGAACACTGCACAAAATATTTCTCAATTAATATGATAATAATTTTGGATGGCAGTAGATATTAAAATCATAGCTGCCAATAAACTAACTGAAATAGATATAAGTTATAACTAAGCGCATTTGATGAATTCAAATAATAAATAATGATTTAGTTAATTATTATTCAAAACTGAGTCTTTTTTCTATATATAATTGATCACATATATGTAATTATACTTCCTCCGTCCTACCCAAATTGTCCCATTTTTTTCATCCCATTTCATTATTTTATTTTTTAAAATTATAATTTTTTCACATTCAATAATAAAATAATAAATTTCACTTAACTCATTTAATATTCACAGTTCTTAGTTTTTATGTCAGGTCAAACCAAAACTTCTCGAGCGAGACGGAAAGAGTAGAATATAATTAAGATGAAAAGAATAAAAAATATTATTATTTACTGTGTAGAGATTTAATTACCATGTTATTGGTCAGATGTATAAGGATGAAATCCTATAAACTATAAAGATTGTAAAAGAATTCAATTAACAATTTATAAATATATAAAACATAATTCTAATTACATTAACGACCAAATTTCTCTTCATACCCACTAAGATTTATTAGAATATTTTTAGTGAAACCCAAGTATTGTCTATAATTAATTTATTTATAACAATCTATTTGGACATTACTTTGTTAATCTTGCCTCCTTAAAAACATTTTCAAGAACCATATGAGAAAAAAGTCGAAAAATGAGGCAGTATACGTTTCATTATTCAACTAATTGCCGTATGAAAAACCTTAACTATTAAAAACCCACATAGAAAAAACTTTGCAGGAAACAAAAAAAACGTATCTATTTAACTTTTGGGACGCTAAGTAGACCAAAAACTCAAAATGACGTTGTTCCCCAAAAACTAATATTCCCTCCGTCCCACTCTATTAGTCTCATTTGCCTTATTGGTCTGTACTTTTTCATACTCATCAATAAAATATTAATTTCACTACACTTACAAATATTGGTTCCTGTGCCGAAACCATATGGGACTAATAGCGCGGGACGGAGGTAGTAATATTCTAATTATTAGGTTTCTCTAATAAATGATCGAGTTTTAGCTAATGAATTTTAATTATTTGTATGGGCCTCATTTTACTTCTAATGTTTTAAGGACTTATTTTAATATTTTGAGCAAATTTGAGGTTTAGCTTAACCCATATAACTTAAAGTTCTTATCTACATGAATAATTAGAATTAGATGAAAGAACCATTTAAGTTATAATATTAGGATAAAGATCAGATTAATCCTTTGACTATGTGGTAAGAGCACATTTTATCCTTCACTAATTAGATCCCTCAACTATTAAAATTGACTCATTTAAACACTTTAAGGTTTAAAATTCTTGTTATAGCCTCATTTAAAGAGAAGTTTATAAAAATTCTCAATCTTAAAAAATTAAATATTATAAAACATGAATTCAAAATAAATATAAATTTGTATAAAATAAAGTAAAAATGAAAATTAACATTTACAAGAAAAATAAAGTTGGTGTTTATTGAGATGCTTTCTTCGGACCTTACTATGGAAATTCACTAAGCTTTCATTATAGAAGGGTCTCACGATCTATCACTAGCTGGTAGATGCTAGTGTCTATCGGTCTACTAGTTCACTTGCTCAGGCTTCTGGTCCCTTCAGTTTTGCAAATTTGTAATGTTGGCACATCACGCAGCCTTCTTTCTAGGAGACAAAGAACACCAAATAAGAATGAAACACTGAAGGTTTAGAGATAGCCTTGATGATAGAAACTGTCACGTTTTCAATTGAGCAGAGATTCAGTACTTTTTTTTTTGTTTCTATATGAATTACTCTGAACACTTCATGTATTTATAGACGAAGTGTGAATAATTCAAATTGTAGCCGTTTAGAGACATTTGAGCATCATCCAATCTGATGAGTCTCTTTTCTGACGCTAGCAGGGCTCTTTTCCTAAGGTTCGGCACCTACTATGTCATTTTCCTACACAGGTTATCAACATTATGGTTTTGTGTCAAAACGACTTTGCCAGTCTGAGGAATCTCAACTGATTGGTGCTTTATCAGTCTTCAATTAATTTCAAAACTTAAAGACTAATCTTCGGTGCTTTCTCTGACTTGTTCGCATTATCTCTTCGTGCGAGTAGGAAGTGACTTTGTAAACTGGAGGTGATACAGGCTGGTGTTGTCATTCCATTTCTCAAAGTCATCAGCTCCAAGCTGGTAATTGATCTCTTCTTATTCTGCACGATCCAACCGGGGCGTTGTAATTCCACCCAATTTGTCTTGATCAGCTTCGTCAATGCTATTACAACTCGATATATCCTAACACGACTTTACAAGTTTGAGAACTAAGCTAATCTAGAGACACTCCTAACTTGGTAATTTCTATAAATCCTTTTGACACATAAAAACAACAAGTAGGTAGAAAATA
Source organism: Plectranthus barbatus (assembly GCA_026898455.1). Taxonomy (NCBI): domain Eukaryota; kingdom Viridiplantae; phylum Streptophyta; class Magnoliopsida; order Lamiales; family Lamiaceae; genus Plectranthus; species Plectranthus barbatus. Next base: position 112,002 of record JAPKLW010001047.1, on the reverse strand, counting down.
CTTCGTTACAATTTTCCTCATTTTTGATGTTGTCAAAAACGGCCCCTATAAAGTTTTTACAGTGTTAGTTTTGAGTCTACAATGGATGGCCTATCAAGATCTAATACTCAGGAACTGATCACTTGATTACTCAGCCTGCCCTAAAAATCTTCCCCCTTAATTGGAGAGATATTTCTCGATTAAGTTCAAGGACGAAAGAAAAACTGATTACTCATGGATGTGTATCATCAGTTTTGAAATGAGGCAAACATTTTGAGAAAAAGAGTTATTGTCTTCAAAATAAGCAGAGAATTATGATTTTTCATTGATTTGTTTTCAACATTTGAAAAGAAGTAAATTATAAGAACAATGAAAAACAATAAGCTTCGTCTTCTACTTTCTGTGACTGGTCTGATCTTCTTCATGTCCCCTGCTAACTTCTTTTCTTCATTTTCCTCCTATGAAGTTGGTGATGAGATTCAGGGAGAACCCATTCACCTGTCAGCTTACCTCATTCACGCCACCATTAGTCTCACTGCTAGTTTTTGGCAGTGCTCCAACTGGACTAATCTCACCATCAGTATCCATCTGTAGCCTCCACTTAAGCAAGTCTCATCACTTGCTCTATAGTATCAACATCATTCCCTCAGGGACGGCTAGCATAAGTTGTTCATCAGTAAGAGTCCAACTCATGCTTCTTGTGAAATACATCTAGCTCCCTTCAGGAAAATAGGCTTAACATGAAGCAACAAGGTCACATACGACGTGCATTGTCTGATGGCTTTTGTATACTAAAAGCATTTATTATAATGAGTATACAACGGTTTATTTCTCCTATCTGTTAACAATCGTACATGTATGAACAATGGTATCCTCTAGTCTCACCGATAGGGACGATCATACGGCGTGTTGTAGATCGCAGAAGACAGTATGATCACTTGACCTAGTGAGACATAAACCTGATCACAGCCAAGACAGCATATGAGGATACGTCTGTCCGGATGGCTGCGGCATTGTCAGAATAAGTAGTCTGTCTTGGTTACTTGACATGCTGGTACGCAGAGGTGGCGTATTGATGGACCGCAGTGAGATATATTCGTCTGTCTGACATCAGCGAATACAAGATCTCGATATATTGATTAAGTCCAAACCCTAACGAAGGTTCAGGGGTTTGCACGGGTTGACTGTTGCTTTGACTTGCCATGGTGGAGAGCCTAAGTAACGTGCTCGTATATCCGCATCTTGGGTAACAGCAGATCGTGTAGTACCGCCTGAGACTGGGTTTAGGTAACCATATCCGAGTAATAGGATGGGGACATTCCCTGAGGAGCTCAATAACATTCATCGTGCCAAAGTCCTGCAGGCTGATTAAGTTCAGGCACGAGTTATAAGGTTTGAGTGGTACTACTCAGGAATAATAAGATATTAATTAATTGTAGTTAGAGCTTGTCAGAGGCTCCGATTAATTAATGGATGTCCAGTAACCTTAAATATGGGAATTCTCAATTAATGCAGCCCGTTCTCATAACGTGGTAATAAAGGGGTAGGTCAGTATTAATTCTGTGGTGAAAAAGAATTAATATTAATTAATTAATTGTGTCCTGGGTTTTGGACATGGGAATTAATTAATTTATAGGCCCACTTTATTATTTGCATTAGGTCCCAGGTCTGGCCCAATTAAATATGCTGAATTGAGCCCAAGATGGCCCATTAGGGTTTACAACCCTAGGTCTATAAATAGACAGCTCTCTCTCATAAGTTGTAACACAGTTGAAACACACTAAACCCTAGTGAGAGAGAGGAGGCGCCGATTATGGGTGGAAATGAGGAGAATTTCGATTCTGGTCCTACTCAGAATACAGATCTACGGAGTCCTCACCAGTAGTAGATCTGAACAGCATTGGGACACAGCCCTGAAGATCTGATCTGGAGAACAGATTTCTTTCTTTCCTCCCTCCTTATTTTCGATTTTATCCAGAAATTAGATCTCTAATTTCTGTTTCCGCAGATTAAAATTGGATTGCATGGTTGATTTCAAATTGGAAATTCAAACTCAAAAGATCGGTTCAGACACGACGGAATAACGGTAATTCCTCAATCCACGATATGTATTAAATTTATAGGAGCATGCTAGGTTTTTGTGAATATTAATTATGAGCAATATCCATAAATCGATCCGGTTCATTTTGGTTTTGATGATTCGGTTCACGGTAAAAGCCTACAATTGGTATCAGAGCCAGGTTTCTGATTTATGACTCTGTTGTTCATAATTAAATTCGATATGCATGTATGAATTTATTATTTTGTGGATGTTGGTTTTTGTTCCTCGTGGCAACCCGTTGATTCAGCCCGCGGTGGTTTATCCGTGTAGGGCTGAATTGTTTTTGTAAAATCACAAAAAAATCCGTGATTAGTGTAGATTTGAAAAATTGTAATAGAATAGATTTCTGTAATTTTTTCAAATTTTTGGACAGGTCGAGGACGAAGAACGAAGATGGAGCCGACGGAGCACAACGGCGGCGCGGCACGCAGGCGCGCGCACGGCGCGTGCGGGCAGCGGTTGGGGCGCGCGCGGCCTGCATGCGCGAGGCACGGCACGGCGCAGGCGCACGGCCGCGGGTGCGGCACGGCAGCGGTAGCGAGTGGGGCGCTAGCCGCCAACTGGCCTGGCGGCGGTCGGCGGTGGCTGCGGCTGTCGTCGGCTGCTGCTGTCCCGTCGCGGTGGCTCATGTTTTGATGGTTTGTACAATCCTGTGTAAACCCTAGGGTTTGCATTAGGGTTAGGGCAAATCATCAAATCACAAAGGCCTAAATCCCAAAAGATTTGGTGTATCCAGATTTGGAGGCCCTTGAAGATTTAGAAGATTTGAAAAAGATTTGGATTTATCCAAATTAATTTCAAAATTCAAATTGTTGGATTTGAAGCCAAACTGTCTCCCAGAGTTAAATTTTTGGTTAATTGCTGAGAAGCATCTTAGAATATAATGCAAGAATTGCATCCCTGTTCTTGAGAGATGGCTTGGTCTAAGGTTTTCACTAATTATTAATTTCTAGTGTCAAAAGCATCATGACATGGTAGTGAAATTAAATGGATTGGGGCTTAAAACCCGCAGTTCTGGTTGAGGGTGACATCGTAAACATCTACGAGTGTAGCTTGCGGTGGGAACTCTTGGGCAATTAGTGGAAAACATTTGTATATGATTTATTAAAAGGTTTTCAATGCATTTATTTTCGAAGTTCAACATGTATGTTCTTATTTAAGATTCTTTATTGTTTCAGATATGTCTATGTCTAATGTCATCAATATTCTCGCACAAAACACTCTAACTGGTCCAAACTTCCTGGAATGGAAGCGCAATCTCGAGTACCTCTTGATTGCAGAAGAACATATGTTCGTTCTGCAAGTACTTCGTCCCGAAGTGCCAATTGCTGAATCCAGTCAACTGGATATAGACTTTTATAACAAGTGGGAGAAATCGAACAATGTAGTCAAGTGCTACATGATGACCACTATGTCGAACGTCTTGCAGCAGCAGCATTAGCACCATAGGATGCCTATGACATTATGCAAAGTCTGGAGGCGACCTATGGGGAAACTGATAGAGCTGTCAGATTCAATCTCATGAGGGAAATCGTGAGTAAGAAAATGACTGATGGCACCTCAGTGAGAGAGCACGTAGTTACCATGACTCACCTAAGGTCGATATCATACTGAACTCTCTACCCAAGTCCTTTGAGAGTTTTAGACTGAATGTTGTCATGAACAAGAAAGAGTATACTCTTAACGAGTTACTCAATGACTTGATGGCATCTGAATCGGTCATGAACCCTCAGAAGGTTGCCTTGGCCACTTCTGGTAATCTCTCTGCTGTACCGAAAAGTATGAAGCGGAAGAAAGGGATTAAGAAGTGGGCTAAGAAGACTCCTGTGAAGGATGGTGGGGCTGGGAAAAAGCCTAAGGTGGCGACTGAAAGGGACAGGTGCTTCAGGTGTGGTAAGAAAGGACGCTGGAGGAAAGATTGTCAAGCCAACAAAGCTAGACAAGGTATGCCATTTTGCATGTATAACTGTAAGCATGATTAGAGTTAGTTGTTGCTCTTCTAGAGCTGTAAGCACTGACTTGTTGATCATGTTGTTGTACTTTGCAGGGGACCGTGCCGACAAGGCTGGTGAGTGATGGCAAGGAGATACCAAACTGGATGAAGGCAACGTTTTATAACGGAGCTTCATGGAGTTTTCTTTTCTTTATGTTTTGATGAATTAAGTACATTTGAGAGTTTATTTGTGGGCCGTAGTTTATCGGCAGGACAAATTTCATCAACTTTTATGGATATTTTTTATTTATGATTTTATCATTGGTAATAACAATGTTATCCATTATGGTATGTTGATTTACAATCTCTATGTTGCTTTGATCAAATATGTCCTTAAATATTGTATGTAATTCATCCGTAATTGATAATCCTAGGAAGAGAAAACTTACTTCTTCTGATGAGGATCTTACATATCTCTGGCACTTGAGACTGGGTCACACCAGCTTGAAGCGGATTCAAAGACTTGAAGATGACGGTACATTGGACCTAGTCCGGGCTGTACCTTATCAAGTCTGCGAATCCTGCATCGAGGGCAAGATGTCAACTAGGCCTTTCAAGGCTAGTCAGTCTCGAGCAGAGGAAGTGTTGGAATTGATCCATTCTGACTTATGTGGACCGATGTCCATGCAGGCTCGTGGAGGGTACGAGTACTTCGTCACTTTCATTGATGATTACTAAAGGTACGGATACGTTTACCTGCTTCGCTACAAGTCTGAATGCTTTGAGAAATTCAAAGAGTTCAAGGCTGAAGTAGAAAAGAAGGTCGGGAAAACTATCAAGTCGCTGCGATCTAACCGCGGTGGCGAATACCTCAGTAACGAGTTCCTGCAATATTTGTCATGGGATTACATCCCAGTGGACTGCACCGAGTACTCCCCAGCAAAACGGTGTAGCTGAAAGAAGAAATAGGACTCTTCTTGAGATGGTAAGATCAATGATGAGTTATGCAAACTTACCAATTTTGTTTTGGGGCTACGCATTGGAAACAGCAGCTTACGTGCTTAATGTGGTGCCTTCTAAATCAGTTCCTAAGACACCTTCTGATCTCTTCCTTGGTCGCAAACCTAGTTTGTGCAAGTTTATTGTATGGGGATGTCCGGCACACGTACTCTCGAAGGAACTTGATAAGTTAGAAAGCAGGTCAAAAGTAATGATGTTCATAGGGTATCCCAGGCAAACGAAAGGTGGTTGCTTTTACTGTCCTGAGAGTCAAAGAGTCGTTGTTAGCACCAACGCTAGATTCTTGGAGGACGAGTATGTGAGTAATCACAGGTCAAGGAGTGATATCGTTCTTCAAAAAATTGAGAACGAGAATGCAATTCCAAGGGAAATGGAATGTGTAGATGTGGGTGCGGAAATGGAATGTGTAGATGTGGGTGCACCTGTGAGAGGTACAACACCACAGACACGTTCTTCAGTGCAAGGTGCAGGACCACAAGTCACTGCACCTACTACTGACACGGCACCGATGCCTCGTCGTAGTGGGAGAGTTATTTTCCAGCCGGAAAGGTACATGTTCGTAGGTGAGTCTTCGGACTTGAGCCCGGAAGACGGAAATGAGGACTCTGACCCACTGACTTACAAAGAGGCAGTGCAGGACAAGGATTTTGCCAAATGGCGTGTCGCCATGGATTCTGAAATTGAATCCATAACTGTTATGGATGTATACCAGAAAACTGATTTGTCGGATGGCTTTAGGGCCATAGGGTCTAAATGGGTATACAAAAGAAAGAAAGGGGCAGATGGAAAGATCACGGCTTTTAAAGCCAGGCTGGTGGCAAAGGGTTATGAAGGGATTCGTGAACTGAATCACGAAGTCCGTTTGCCAAGGATCGTTAATTGGAATATCAAAAATAAATTGCTATGCATATGAACAATCCTAGCATGCTCCTATATTATTATGCATAAGAAGGTTATGCGGAATACCTGGATCGATGAACTCTGAAGAACGCGTGCGCGGAGATGCCCTTTGATCTTTCCCACGCACCAAGATTTAATTTCCTAACAGATTGAGGAAATTAATCTATAGAAAATAAGTAAATATTTTCAAAAATAAGAGGAGAGAGAAGAAGAAAAATCCTCCTGATCTGATCTTCTGATCTGTATCCCAACTCGATCTGAAAATCTGGTGAAGATTGTCTATCAGATCCCTTGCCCGGTTGAGAAGCAGAATTTCCTCCTCGTTCTCAGATCTTAGTCGATCACTTACAGCTCCCAAATACTGGTTTGCTGTGTGCAACTTATGATCTTGTGTGGTGTAGGTGTGTTGAGATATGAGGAACTGAGGCCTATTTATAGGAAATTCTAGGCTCCTATTGGGCTAGAGTTATCATGGGCCAGACCAGGGACCAGAATGCAAATAGCAAATAAGGCCTATCAATTAATTAATTCCCATATTCAACCCAGAATATAATTAATTAATTAATATTGATTCATGCCACCAGAGAATCAATACTGTCCTACCTATTTGCTACCACGTTTTGAGGAACGGGTTGCATTGGACTCGGATTATCCCCACATTTAAGGTTACAGACATTCGTTAATTAATTTAAGCTCTGACAAGCTATTTAATTAATTAACATCTTTAATTCCTGAATCAATCCACTCAAACCTTTTCACTTATGCTTGAACTTAATCAGCCTGCAGGACTTTAGCATAACAAACCTTTTGAGCTGTTCAGGGAATGTCACCATCCTATACTGGATGTGGTTACCTAGTTCAGATACCAGACAGTCATACACATATTGATATCACCCAAGACTGCAGATGTACAGGTTCAACTAGAACCTTCTCTACAACTCAAAGTGATATACAATATATGTACACTTCTGTATCCTCATATAGGCTTAAGATTCCATCGAGTCATAGAGATCTAGATTCTTTTAATGTCAGATAAAAGAATCGATCTCGACTTAGGTCCTCATCAATGTGTGCCCCACACCAGCATACCAAGACATCCAAGATAAGATGCTTATCCGCATATGCTGCAGCCTACACCGACAGTTTATCCTGGAACTGTCTCAGCTGTGATGACTATTTATATCTCGCTAGGTCAAACGATCCATACGATCTTCCGTGATCTTCTACACACCGTATGATCTCCCTATCGATGAGATAAGAGGATAATTGTGTTTTCGACACATGTTTGTTAATTCAGACAGGAAATGAACATACAACAATTATGATTACCAGTATATTAACCAATAAACCTTGTACATAATATACCAATCGTAATGCTTTCAGTATATAAATCCATCAGGTTATAGTCAGAAAGAGGGCATTGACTATGACGAAACCTTTTCACCCGTAGCCATGCTCAAATCCATCTGGATACTCCTTGCCATAGCTGCACATATGGACCTCGAGATCTGGCAGATGGATGTCAAAACCGCTTTTCTAAACGGTTACCTTGAAGAAGGTAGGGACATCTATATGCAGCAACTCGAGGGTTACATAAGCAAGGGCGAAGAACATCTTGTCTGGAAGCTTAGGAAGTCCTTGTATGGACTTAAGCAAGCTTCAAGGTCGTGGAACTTACGTTTTAACGATGTGATTAAATCCTATGGATTTGCACAGTTGGAAAACGAAAGTTTTGTTTACCGACTTTGTGTCAGTGGGAGCGTGGTCTTCCTTGCACTATACGTTGATGACATACTCCTATTTGGAAACAACGAGGGAGTGATGTCCGAAATCAAGGTTTGGTTATCCGAACAGTTCCAAATGAAAGATCTGGGAGAAGCTGGCTACATTCTTGGGATTAAGGTCTTACGAGATCGTAAGAGAAGAATGTTGAGCTTATCCCAGGCATCCTATGTGGATACTGTGATTGCCCGGTTCAGCATGCAACTCGCCAAAAATGCTTGCTACCTTTCAGACATGGCGTTCGTCTTTCTAGTGGGCAGTGTCCTCAGATACAGCGGGAGAAAGACGAGATGAGTCTTGTACCATACGCTTCGGCGGTGGGTAGTCTCATGTATGCGATGATGTGTACCAGGCCAGATATCTGTTATGCCGTTGGCATGGTAGCAAGATATCAGTCTAACCCTGGACAGGTGCACTGGACTGCTGTAAAGCACATCCTCAAGTATTAGAAAAGAACTAGGAATTTCTGCCTAGTTTATCAAAGTGAGGATTTTTGCCCTGTGGGTTATACAGACTCGGATTTCCAAGGGGACCAGGATGAGAAGAAATCGACCTCAGGATATGTGTTTACCCTGGGAGGTGGAGCTATATCTTGGAGGAGCTCAAAGCAGAAATGCATTGGTGAGCTGGGTCTGAGGTGGATGCCGACCACTGATAGTGGTTAAAGTGACAACAGACTAGATAGACAGACTGTATACTCTGTAATAGCTTAGTTATGCTTTGAGTATAAGTGGGAGATTGATGGGTTTTGTATACTGAAAGCATTTATTACAATGAGTATACAATGGTTTATTTCTCCTATCTGTTAACAATCGTACATGTATGAACAATGGTATCCTCTTGTCTCACCGATAGGGATGATCATACGGCGTGTTGTAGATCGCAGAAGACAGTATGATCACTTGACCTAGTGAGACATAAACCTGATCACAGCCGAGACAGCGTATGAGGATACGTCTGTCCGGATGGCTGCGGCATTATCGGAATAAGTAGTCTGTCTTGGTTACTTGACATGCTGGTACGCAGAGGTGGCATATTGATGGACCGCATTAAGATATATCCGTCTGTTTAATATCAGCAAATACAAGATCTCGATATATTGATTGAGTCCAAACCCTAACAAAGGTTCAGGGGTTTGCACGGGTTGACTGTTGCTTTGACTTGCCATGGTGGAGAGCCTAAGTAACGTGCTCGTATATCCGCATCTTGGGTAATAGCAGTACGTGTAGTACCGCCTGAGACTGGGTTTAGGTAACCATATCCGATTAATAGGATGGGGACATTCCCTGAGGAGCTCAATAACATTCATCGTGTCAAAGTCCTGCAGGCTGATTAAGTTCAGGCATGAGTGATAAGGTTTGAGTGGTACTACTCAGGAATAATAAGATATTAATTAATTGTAGTTAGAGCTTGTCAGAGGCTCCGATTAATTAATGGATGTCCGGTAACCTTAAATATGGGGATACTCAATTAATGCAGCCCATTCTCATAACGTGGTAATAAAGGGGTAGGTCAGTATTAATTCTGTGGTGAAAAAGAATTAATATTAATTAATTAATTGTGTCCTGGATTGTGGACATGGGAATTAATTAATTTATATGCCCACTTTATTATTTGCATTAGGTCCCAGGTCTGGCCCAATTAAATATGCTGAATTGAGCCCAAGATGGCCCATTAGGGTTTACAACCCTAGGTTTATAAATAGACAGCTCTGTCTCATAAGTTGTAACACAGTTGAAACACACTAAACCCTAGTGAGAGAGAGGAGGCGCCGATTTTGGGTAGAAAGGAGGAGAATTCTGATTCTGGTCCTACTCAGAATACAGATCTACGGAGTCCTCACCAGTAGTAGATCTGAACAGCATTGGGACACAACCCTGAAGATCTGATCTGGAGAACAGATTTCTTTCTTTCCTCCCTCCTTATTTTCGATTTTATCTAAAAATTAGATCTCTAATTTCTGTTTCCGCAGATTAAAATTGGATTGCATGGTTGATTTCAAATTGGAAATTTAAATGCAAAAGATCGGTTCAGACACGATGGAATAACGGTAATTCCTCAATCCACAATATGTATTAAATTCATAGGAGCATGCTAGGTTTTTGTGAATATTAATTATGAGCAATATCCATAATTCGATCCGGTTCATTTTGGTTTTGGTGATTCGGTTCATGGTAAAACTCTACATTGTCTTGCTCCTAGCAGCATCTCCTATGCCTCTTCATAAAACTTCCATCTCCTTTTATTGTCTTCTATTTATTTTTATTACCTATTTAAATACATCACATATAAGACAATCTCATAAGAGAACTTCTCTTTATTTTTATTACCAAGCATATTACATATAATAATGATAAAGAAAATTGAGAATGTAGAGAGTAAGATGTATTTAGCCAAGTAAGAAAATTGTAAAATTACGATACATAGCATCCCTCGGGAAAAAAAAAACAACTCTCCAACAAGGCATAATTTCATAGTAAACTTCCTCACCTTTTATATTATACATGTTGTACCCTCCTCACCATATCTACCTCCCTCTCTCCCTGGGGAACATTTGGGTCTCAGCTCAATAGACTCTCTCTCTTCCCCTTTCTCTCTTTTATGTATAACTACACAATATACAGGTTTTAGTACAGGCAACAGTTTTATTTGCGACAACCCCAACTCGAGAAAGAAGAGAGGCAGCTTAAACTAGCCTCAGTTACCTGTACATCTTCTTTCTTTCCTAACCAACTCCTCTAGACCGAGTTCGGGATCAGAGCCGCGATTAGCCTCTCCATCAACATCAAAACCACACCAAACATTTCTTTGATAGGCAAAGATAGAGACTAGAACGTTAAAATAAGTAGTGACAATACAATACACACCCCCAACAGTAACTAGTTTCTCTACACGAGCGACGATATGTTTCCCATATGTGTATTTCTTCAATGCATTCAAGTGAACTTTTATTTTTTTTTTATCCTGTTTAACACTCTACAAGTATTTATCTTAGCAGGATTATTTTTCAAGGCTTTGACACGCCTATCAAATTTTGGCGCCATTGTTGGGGAGGCGGTTTCATTAAATTGATTTCAGTTTTTCATTTGTGTATTTTAAGTATCAATTTTTGTTTATTGTCTTTTCACTATTTTCGAAAAAAACAACTTATCTGGAAGTGAAAGATTGAATATATTATTGGTGAGCTTACTTTGCAAGAACTTCTAACTCCAAACATCACACAATTGTCTGGTTGCAGTAATTATGATGAATTAGAAGTAGAATTCAGAATGCCATTTGAGCTCATACATATGTTACCAATCTTTCGAGGCCTTCGGAATGGTAGTCCGTATAATCATTTAAAGGATTTTCATCTTGTGTGTTCAACCATGAAACCTTTGGGAGTATCAGTAGAAGAAGTTAAATTACGAGCTTTTCCATTTTCTTTATTTGATTGTGCTAAAGATTGATTTTTCTGTTTGGTTCCAAGCTCGATCACTACTTGGAATGACATGGCTACACAACTTTCGAATGAATAATTTCCTGGTTCAAGAGCTGCAAGTATACGGCGAGAAATATGTTGCATTTAACAAGGAGATTCAGAGTCACTGCACAATTATTGGGAACACTTCCAACAATTGTGTGCAAGCACCTCAACTTGGGAATTCCGAAGAACTCCTCATTCAATTCTTTTATGAAGGATTGCTTCCTATGGAGATAAGATGGGTAGACATTGCTAGTGGAGGAGCGATTTTTAGCAAAATTCTTAGGGAAGCTAAGGAGTTTATCAAAATCATGGTTGTTGACTCTCAACAATTTGGTTCTCTACAAGATGATGCCCCTAGATGCATCAACGAGGTCAGCATCTATGAACTTGAAGTTCAAATATCTAATCTTTCTTCTCTTGTGCAACAGATGGCGAGGATACAGAAGATGTTGAAGTCTATTGTGCTACTAACAATGGGGATTTTACATGTCAGCCATTGTTTCAACAGCAACATTCCACTTACTATGAATCTGCACCTGATGTGTTTCCACAAAATCAAGAGTTGCAGAAACTAATGAAGCACAAGCAAGTTGAAGAAGATGAAATGGATGATGTTGAAGCAGCTCTATTAACAGAAAATGACAAAACTTTGGAGACACTTCATAATGTAGAGGAACACAAACATAATGTTCTGGAAAAAGATGAGGAAAAGCTACCAGATATCTCCTAGAGAGTTGAGGTATTGGTTTTGGTTATAATAACATCCACTAACAAGCCTTTATCTTCTTGTGTGCAGGAACCAAAATTGGGATTGAGGCTTAGCATAGAGCTTGTTGTGCATCCTGATGTCATAAAGGAAATAAATAGCGGAAACTTGAAGCTACATCAGTCTGGTGTGATCTATCCCATTTTTATGATGATTGGGTAAACCCCATTCATATTGTGCCCAAGAGATTTCGATCCTACAAGAGGTTTGTTAAGAGTTTTCTAGGAACTATTACTTCTTCATGCCAACTATTCAAAAATGATATAGAAGTCAAGGTAAAGAAGTCAGGTAAGCATGATGGTATTCGTGATGATGTTGTTACACTCTCGAAGAGAAAACCCCAAACATTTCACAAGGAAATGATTTTCCAGAAAATATTTTCTAATGTTAAGAATGTCTCATTATTTAATCCTTGTCTGAAATTATTTTCTGGTAAAACTTTATTCTAGATGGGTTGGTCTTCTTACTGTTATTAATATTCTCTCTGATGGTGTCGTAGTTATTCAATAATTGGAGATTGATAGACATCGAGCTAAGCTTGTTTATATTATTATACCTGCTGCTAAGGTGGAGACGATGGACTATGGATAATCTCATAATATGATGTCTACTAACGTCTAGCTAAAGATGTTAAAGAAAGGCGCTTCTTAGGAGGAAACCCAAGTTTATTCTAGTTTTTCATATTAATGCAATTTTCTTATTTCTTATATTTTTAATTATCAATTTATATTTTAATGTTTAATTTGATTTAATAATGTTTACTTCGTTTTTTTAACTAAAATAAAAGAAATAAAATGATTGTTGATTCTGTGTTTTCAAAGTTATATCGTATTTTTCAGGAAAATGAATTAGAGTCACAGTGTGGAAATAAGGCATGATCATGCTATGAGTTCCAGAAGCAATATGGGAATACGACTTGATTACGCTAAATGTCTGGAACTTGGAATTTGAAATTGTAGCCCTCGTTATGTAGGGATTTCATGGCAAACCGAATCACCAAATCCAAATAAACCGGACCGATTCATGGATGTTGAGAGCAATTATCAATTCAAAAACCCTAGCATGCTCCTATGAATTTAATGCAGTGGATTATCGAGTTTACCTTAACTCCGTAGTCTCAGATCCAATATTTCGCGTTTGAATTCCAATCCCTTGATTCAACCACGCGAATTTAATTAAATCTGCGGAAATAGAAATTAGACAAATCCAATTTCTAGATTTAATTAAAATTAAAGAGAAGAGAAGAGAGAATCTATTCTCCATATTAGATCTTCAGATTTGTATGTTGTTCATTCCTGCTACTGGTGAGGATTCCACAGGACTGTGATTGTGTAGGCCAGAGTCGAAACTTCGCCTCTCAAACACACTGAGCGCCGCCCACTCTGTCTCCCTCGCTAGGGTTTTAACTAATTTCAAAGTTCTAGGGTTTGAGAGAGAGAACTGTCTATTTATAGACCTAGGGTTGCAAACCCTAATGGGCTACTGGGCTCAATTCAGCATATTTAATTGGGTCAGACCAGGAACCTAATGCAAATAACAAAGTGGGCCTATGAATTAGTTAATTCCCATGTCCACAACCCAGGATACAATTAATTAATTAATATTAATTTTTTTTCACATCATAATTAATACTGACCTACCCCTTTATTACAACGTTATGAGAACGAGGTGCATTTAATTGAGAATCCTCATATTTAAGGTTACCGGACATTCATTAATTAATCGGAGCTTTTGACAAGCTCAATCTACAATTAATTAATATCTTATTTTCCTGAGCAGTACAACTCAAACCTTATCACTTGTGATTGAACTTAATCAGCCTGCAGGACTTTAGCATGATGAATGTTATTGAGCTCCTCAGGGAATGTCCCCATGCTATTACTCGGATATGGCTCCCTAGCCCCAGTCTCAGGCTGCAATACACGAACTGTTGTTACCCAAGATGCGGGTATACGAGCACATTACTCAGGCTCTCCACCATGGAAAGTCAAAGTAACAGTCAACCCGTGCAAGCACCTGAACCTTCGTTAGGGTTTGGACTCAATCAAGATCGAGATCTTGTATTCTATGATGTCAGACAGTAAAATGCATCTCATTGTGGTCCAATCAAAACGCAACCGCACGTACCAGCATATTAAGTAATCAAGACAGATTACTTTTTTCCGACTATGTTGCAGCCTATGCCGACAGACTTATCCTCGTACGCTGTCTCAGTTGTGATAATATTTATCTCACTAGGTCCAATGATCATACTGTCTTCTGCGATCTACAACACGCAGTATGATCGTCCCTATTATTGAGATAAGAGGATACCGTTTTTACTCGCATGTAAGTTTGTTAACGAATAGGAAATACCATTGAATGTATATTCATCGTAATAAATGCTTTCTGTATAAAGAACCCAACAATCTCCCACTTATACTCAAACCATTACACTCGCTATAATAGAGTACACAGTGCGTCTATTTAGCCTAGCTATTACATCAACCACTGCCAGTGGTAGGCATCCACCTCAAACCTAGTCCACGAATATGTCTTTCGTAAACCTTCTTTGGCAAACACTTTGTAAATGGATCAGCTAGGTTTTCACTAGTGTCAATCTTCCTGATCTGCACATCGCCCCTCGATAAAATTTCTCATATGATATGGTACTTTCTCTCTATGTGTTTTCTAGCCTTGTGAGTCCGTGGTTCCTTCGAGTTTGCCACTGCATGATATGTGCGTAATTTGCATGATTTTTGGGGTTTGAATTGAATGAATTCATGAGGATTAAGTACACAAATCACACACATATCTCTTCTTTTCATTGATTTTCCTTCACTTGGTGTTCGTGAGTTGTTTTGAGTGTGCAGGGCATGAAAAAGGGTTAGAAATTGGAGTTTTGGAGCTAAATTGAGGCCAAGGGCGAAGCAAATCCCGTTAGGGACACACACCTCCCGTTCGGGACAGGAAAAGCATGAAATTGCCGAAAATTCAAAGCCGGTCCCGTTCGGGACGGTTTGGTCCCGCTCGGGACCCGTGCTCGGGATGCTCCAGTGCGTTCGGGATACGGAAGTTTGGCGTGAATCCGAGAGGAGAGTTTGAGGAGCCGTAGCAAATCCCGTTCGGGACCACTTCGTCTCGTTCGGGATCGGTCGGGATTTTTGGGCGATAAGTTCATTTCATCCCTCTCGGGATGGAACTTTACAAAGGAGGATCCCGTTCGGGATCAGAAGGCCTGAAGCTGCGGGTTTCACAACTATAAAAGGCCAAGGGATTTTACAAAGAAAGGGTTCGACTTTTGAAAACCCTAGAGAGACTAAGGCACAATTAGAGGCGATTTTCACTTCCGGAAAGCTGGAAATTGAAGGTGGAAGGAAGGATTAGGAGCTAGATTGAAGATTCATCATTAAAATCCTAAGCTTTCTTGTTCTCCTTTCTCTTCTATGTTCTACTTTGTGGTTTTGACGATTTACATTGTATTCATGAGTAGCTAAACTCATTGTTGATGATTTGAATGTGATTGAGACGATTTGAATATTGTTTGGATTTGAATTATTGAAGTTTTCAAGGTTTTGATTATTATTGTGGATTTAATTTGTGTTCCTTTCATGATTGATCACCATGTGTTGGAAAGTATGCCTCAATGAACTAACTTGATAGGTTTGTGAATTAGAGGGGATTGCAATAAAATTGGGTATTGTTTCACTTAGAAGATAGGTGAACTGGTATCTAGGTCAATGTGTTCTTGAGCTTTTGGAGTTAATTGAAATCAACATATCTAGACTTAGGTTGAGATTGAAATTAATCGACTGTTATTGCACCGGTATTAAGGGTTGTAACTAGAATTCGGTGAACCGACCCATTCTACCTATTGAAATTGGTTAGTAAAGTGGACAAATCCAAACATATTCATATTTCACCCCAATCCATCCTATATTCCTCAACCGTTCTCTTTTGGATCTTATTTAGTTGAATTGAATTTTACTTAATTGCTTTTAATTGAAAGTGAATGCTAGATAGTTTAGAGTTTGATATTCAAAGTTATTTTATCGCATCTAGATATTGAGTTCCAAAATCAGTCCCTTTTACTTAAACAACGGGCGAATTGAGTCTTCGTGTTCGATAATTTTTACTTGATAAAAAATACTGCATCACTGCACCAGAGCTGTCACAATGGATTGTGATACTCTTAGGCAAACTTGGAATCACATCCAACTCTAAAAGATAGTTCCGGAGCCATACCCTTTCTTTCGAAGCTTTGGAGGTGGCGACATATTCCGCCTCCATGGTCGAGTCAGCAATGCATTTCTGCTTTGCGCTCCTCCAAGATACAACCCCACCTCCCAAGGTAAACACATAACCTGAGGTCCATTTCTTCTCATCCTGGTCCCCTTGGAAATCCAAATATGTGTAACCCACAGGGCACAAATCCTCACTTTGATAAACGAGGCAGTAATTCCTAGTTCCCTTCAAATACTTGAGGATGTGCTTTACCGTAGTCCAATGCGCCTGTCCTGGGTTAGACTGATATCTTGCTACCATGCCAACGGCATAACAAATATCAGGCCTGGTACACAGCATTGCATACATGATGCTACCCACCGCAGATGCGTGAGGTACAAGACTCATCTCATCTTTCTCACTCTATGTCGCAGGACACTGCCCAATCGAAAGATGTATGCCAGGTCTGAAAGGTAGCAAGCCTTTCTTGGCGAGTTGCATGCTGAACCGGGCTATCACAATATCCACATAGGATGCCTGGGATAAGCTTAACATCCTTCTCTTACGATCCCGTAAGACTTTAATCCCAAGGATGTACCCAACTTCTCCCAAATCTTTCATTTGAAACTGTTCGGACAACCAGCGTTTAATCTCCGACATCACTCCCTCATTGTTTCCAAATAGGAGTATGTCGTCCACATACAGTTCAAGGAAAACCATGCTCTCACTGACACAAAGTCGGTAAATACAACTTTCGTTATCCAACTGTGAAAATCCATAAGATTTAATCACATCGTTGAAATGTAAATTCCACGACCTTGAAGCTTGCTTAAGTCCATACAAGGACTTCTTAAGCTTCCAAACAAGATGTTCTTCGCCCTTGCGCATATAACCCTCGGGTTGCTGCATATTGAAGTCCCTACCTTCTTCAAGATAACCGTTTAGAAAAGCGGTTTTAACATCCATCTACCAAATCTCAAGGTCTAAGTGCGTCGCTATGGCAAGAAGTATTCGGATGGATTTGAGCATGGCTACTGGTGAAAAGGTTTCGTCATAGTCTAGGCCCTCTTTCTGACTATAACCCTTTGCCACCAGCCTGGCTTTGAAAGCCGTAACTTTTCCATCCGCTCCTTTCTTTCGCTTGTATACCCACTTGCACCCTATGGCCCTAAAGCCATCAGGCAACATAGTTTTCTGGTACACATCCATAGCGGTTATGGATTCAATCTCAGAATCCATGGCGATGCGCCACTTCGCAACATCCTTGTCCTGCACTGCCTCTTTGTAAGTTAGTGGGTCAGAATCCTCATGTCCATCTTCCGGGCTTAAGTCCAAAGACTCACCCACGAACATGTACCTTTCTGGTTGGAAAATAACTCTCCCGCTGCGACGAGGCATCAGTGTCGTGTCAGCAGTTGGTGCAGCAACTTGTGGTTTTGCACCCTGCACTAAAGAACGCGTTGATGGTGTTATACCTCTCACAGGTGCACCCAGGTTTGCACGTTCCCCTTCCCTTGGAATCGCATTCTCATTCTCAATTTCTTGAAAAACTACATCACTCCTTATCTTGTGGTTTCTTACATACTCGTCCTCCAAGAATCTAGCGTTGCTTCTAACAACAATTCTCAGACTCTCAGGACAGTAAAAGTAACTACCTTTCGTTTGCCTAGGATACCCTATAAACAACATTACCTTGGTTCTGCTTTCTAACTTATCAGGTTCCTTCGTCAGCACTTGTGCCAGACAAACCCATACTCTAAACTTGCACAAATCGGGTTTGCGTCCAAGGAAGAGCTCACAGGGTGTCTTAGGAACCGATTTAGAAGGCACCAAGTTTAAAATGTAAGCAGTTGTTTCCAATGCGTATCCCCAAAACGAAATGGGTAAGCTTGCATAACTCATCATTGATCTCACCATCTCCAAAAGAGTTCTAATTCTTCTTTCGGCTATGCCATTATGCTGGGGAATACCCGGTGCAGTCCAATGGGATGTAATCCCATTATCTGACCAATATTGCACGAACTCGTCTCCAAGGTATTCGCCACCGCGGTCAGATCGCAGCGACTTGATAGTTTTCCCGACCTTTTTTTCTACCTCAGCCTTGAATTCTTTGAATTTCTCAAAGCATTCAGACTTTTAGCGAAGCAGGTAAACGTATTTGTATTTCGAGTAATCGTCAATGAAAGTGACGAAATACTCATAACCTCCACGAGCCTGTGTGGACATGGGCCCACAAAAGTCAGAATGGATCAATTCCAACACATCCTCTGCTCAAAATTGACTAGCCTTGCAAGTCCTAGAAGACATCTTTCCCTCGATGCAGGATTCGCAGACTTGATAAGGTATAGGCTGGACTAAGTCCAATGTACCGCCATCTACAAGTCGTTGAATCTGCTTCAAGTTGATGTGACCCAGTCTCAAGTACCAGAGATATGTAAGATCCTCATCAGAAGAAACTAACATCAATTACAAATGAATTGCATGCAGCATTCCCGGAAGTCTTGTGATGACTGTTAACAACATAGAGAGAGTTATTCAACATTGCACGACAGATAACAACGTTATCAACGATAGAAACACCACTATCAAAAATAACTAAATATCCTTCAACATAAACTTTGGAAACTGAAATAAGGTTCCGCCAAAAATTCGGCTCATATAAAATATCTCTCAAAGTCAAAAAAGAATCATCAAAGTACAAGGTGACATCTCCAATGACAGTTGCACTCACTTGTGTTGCATTCCCCATTGAGATGGTAACTTCAT
Organism: Plectranthus barbatus; assembly: GCA_026898455.1. NCBI lineage: Eukaryota > Viridiplantae > Streptophyta > Magnoliopsida > Lamiales > Lamiaceae > Plectranthus > Plectranthus barbatus. The sequence continues at coordinate 93,086 of JAPKLW010001047.1, read as the reverse complement.
CATTCTTCAACACCCTCCTTGGTGTGAACCCCTGCAAAGTGTAACAAACATGGTCAATAGCTCCAATATCCACTACCCACAAATGAGTAGAAACCGATGCTAAACATGTTTCTGTTACAAATGCAAATAACGTACCTTGTCCCTTGCTTCCGCATGCATTCTTGCTTGAAGTGACACCAACCCTCTTCATCTCATTTGACCTACTTTCACGTCTTCTGCGATCAATCAGATTGTTATACCCAGTATAAACCACATCTTTCAATGTGTTCAGATTGTGCACAAAATCCAATAATTCAGAATCCCATGAAGGTATGAAAGACTGTTTTGCCAGGAGATCAGTAAGCAACTCTTTGAAAGTATACTCACTTCTCTTAGCTACATCTTTCTTAAAGTTATAGAATGAAAGCGGTAATGAGTTTTGGATTATATCGATCTTAGCCCGATCACTGATATATCCACCTCTACATGTGAATCGATTCATGGTGTTATCCATCATCATCACATGTAATGTCACCGAACTACCATCAGCTATTCTCTTGCAGACTAGGTCTTTCACGAGATCAAAGCTAACAGTTCGTTCCACTATGCCTTACAAAGCCATTAAGTCCGTCCAGATCTCTGTAGAGCTACAATAGCCCATGTACTTGAGCTTAAAATCTCTAGATAGGTTATCCGAAATTAACTTGTAAGTAAAATCCTCAGATACCACCCATCTATCATAGAATTCCTTCTCACGTCTAGAGACATTATGGTAACGTGGCGCAAGTGGCTTCATAGTAAGAACAAACATATGTTGCTTAGACAGGAGGATATACTCAATACAGTATCTCCACTCACGAAAGTTTTGACTAGTTAAGGGATTGAGAGCAAGACTATGATCAACAGTAGACATAGAAATAACAAATAAATAATCTTAATAAGAACATACATGCAGAACATTCGAAAACAAATGCAATGAAAACCTCTTGATAAATCAAATACAAATATTTTCCACTAATAGCCCAAGGGTTCCCACCGCAAGCTACACTCGTAGACGTTTACGATGTCACCCTCTACCAGACTCCGGGTGTTAAGCCCCAATCCTTTAATTTCATACCATGTCAGGAATCCTTAGACACATGAAATTAATAATTAGTGTAAAACCTTAGACCAAACCAACCACAAATTTAACTCCAGCCAAAAGAGACAGTTTGGCATGGCGCGTAACCATACCGCACGACCCTAAAAGCCTTCGTTATCTAAAATGTAAATCAATCCTAGAATACTTATGAAAGAGAATTATGCAAGCTGCACTCGTAGACGTTTACGCAAAACACTCCCACTATTCACATGATTTAAATTGTTTTTCTAGAAGTCCCAACAACTGCAGCCCATGCACCTCCGGGAATTAGCAAGCTACACTCGTAGACGATTACTAAGACGGGAGATACACTTACAGCCTAGGACCACTTTGTGGAGGTCTATAATTTTAATTTAAAAATCCACTTATTATTTTTTATTCAAAAGGTTTCTTAAATGCACACACAGATAATTTCTTGACATTATATTTTCCCAATTTTTTTGCATGTAATTAAACAAGTCCAAAAAATTCAAAATATAATCCGACAAGAAACTAACCACATAAGCATGCTTATAAAGTTGTAAATAATAAAGCAGTAAAACATGTTTTCCTATTATCTACACATGCTTATTGCGCAATTAATAAATCACATATCATACGAGGCAATTAAGACAAACAAAAATTCCTCGTGGCTCCACAAAACAGAAAAAATAAAATCCTATCTATTACAAAATTTGAAATTTGGATAGCTCAAAATCTTTTCAAATCTTTTCAAATCTTCACAAATCTTTCAGGGCCTTGATATCCTCAACCACCAAATCTTTTTGGATCTAAGGTTTTGAGATTTGAAAATTGGTCCCACAATCCAACTGCAAACCCTAGGGTTTACAACCGAATTGCACCAGTCGTCAAACCTCGAACCCTACCACCGCAGCAGCAGCAGTCGCCGGCCAACAGTCACCGCCGCCGCCACGTCGCCCCCGCCGACTGGCTGCTCACGCACCCACCTCCGTCGTGCGATCGCCGCCGCGAGCCGTCTGCTCGGGTGCCTGGGCCACTGCGTTGCCCTGCAGCCACACGTTGTGCGTAGGCCGCCACCGTGCACTACTCCATCGCGGCTGCACGTCGCGCGCAGCCTCTTTCCGCCGGCGTGCACCACCATCGCCTCGCCGATCTTCATCTTCTTTCTTCGACCCATAAAATTACAGATTTGAAAAATTACAATAACTATTCTAATACAATATTTCCTATCAAATTTAATCATGGATTTCCTCGTGATTTACAAAACACGATTTAATCCAAACACAGATAAACTACCGTGGATTAAATCGAACGGGTTGCCACGAGGAACAAAAACCAAACATCTATAGCAATTCAAAATCCATAATGCATAATCGAAATTGCTCATCCAACAAAGCCATGAAAACAAACCTCGGCTTTGATACCAATTGTAGGGTTTTGCCGGCAAGTCGCATCACCAAATCTAAATGAATCGGACCGTTTCATGGATGTTGAGAAAAATAAATATACGATATACCCAACATGCTCCTATGAATTTAATGCAGTGGATTTCACGAGTTTACCTTAACTCCATAGTCTCAGATCCGATCTTTCGCGTTTAAATTTCAATCCCTTGATTCAACCACGCGATTTAATTAAATTTGCGGAAACAGAAATTAGACAAATCCAATTTCTAGATTTAACTAAAAGAAAAGATTAGAAAGAGTAATTTTTCTCCAGATTAGGGCTTCAGATCTGTATCCCAATGTTGTCCAATCCTGCTACTGGTGAGGATTCCACAGAACTGTGATTGTGTAGGCCAGAGTCGAAACTTCGTCTCCCAAACACACAGAGCCGCCGCCCCTGTCTCTCTCTCCCTAGGGTTTTGAACTGATTTGAATGTTCTGAGGTGGCTAGGGTTTCAGAGAGAGTTGTCTATTTATAGACCTAGGGTTGCAAACCCTAATGGGCTACTGGGCTCAATTCAGCATATTTAATTGGGCCAAACCTGGGACCTAATGCAAATAATAAAGTAGGTCTTACAATTAATTAATTCCCATGTCCACAACCCAGGAAACAATTAATTAATTAATATTAATTCTTTTTCACCACATAATTAATACTGACCTACCCCTTTATTACCACGTTATGAGAACGGGCTGTATTTACTAGAGAATCCCCATATTTAAGATTACCGGACATTCATTAATTAATCGGAGCTTCCGACAAGCTCTATCTGCAATTAATTAATATCTTATTTTCTTGAGCAGTACCACTCAAACCATATCACTCGTGCTTGAACTTAATTAGCCTGTAGGACTTTAGCATGATGAATGTTATTGAGCTCCTCAGGGAATGTCCCCATCCTATTACTCGGATTTGGTTACCTAGCTCCACTCTCAGGCTGCAATACACGAACTGTTGTTACCGAAGATGCGGGTATACGAGAACGTTACTCAGTCTCTCTACCATGGAAAGTTAAAGCAACAGTCAACCCGTGCAAGCCCCTGAACCTTCGTTAAAGTTTGGAATCAATCAAGATCGAGATCTTGTATTCTCTGATGTCAAACAGTAGAATACATCTCGCTGTGGTCCAATCAATACGCAACCGCACGTACCAGCATATCAAGCAATCAAGATAGATTACTTCTTTCTGACTATGTCACAGCCTATACCGACAGAGTTATCCTCGTACGCTGTGTCGGTTGTGATAATATTTATATCTCACTAAGTCAAGTGATCATCCTGTCTTCTATGATCTACAACACGCAGTATGATCGTCCCTATCGGTGAGATAAGAGGATATCGTTGTTACACGTATGTAAGTTTGTTAACAGATAGGAAATACCGTTGAATGTATACTCATCGTAATAAATGCTTTCTGTATACAAAACCCAACACTACATCACTCCTTGTCTTGTGGTTTCTCACATACTCGTCCTCCAAGAATCTAGCGTTGGTGCTAACAACGATTATTTGAATCTCAGGACAATAAAAGTAACCACCTTTTTGTTGCCTTGGATACCCTATAAACAGCATTACCTTGTTCTTACTTTCTAACCTATCAGGTTCTTTTGTCAGCACGTGTGCCGGACAACCCCATACTCTAAACTTGCATAAACTGGGTTTGCGTCCTAGGAAGAGCTCACAGGGTGTCTTAGGAGCCGATTTAGAAGGCACCAAGTTTAAGATGTAAGTCGTTGTTTCCAATGCGTATCCCCAAAATGAAACGGGTAATCTTGCATAACTTATCATTGATCTTACCATCTCTAAAAGAGTTCGATTTTTTCTTTCAGCTACACCATTTTGCTGGGGAGTACCTGGTGCAGTCCACTGGGATATAATCTAATTATCTGACAAATATTGCAGGAACTCGTTCCCGAGGTATTTGCCATACCGATCAGATTGCAGCGACTTGATAATTTTCCTGACCTTCTTTTCTACCTCAGCTTAAACTCTTTGAACTTCTCAAAGCATTCAAACTTGTTGCGAAGCAGGTAAACATATCTGTATCTCGAGTAATCGTCAATAAAAGTGACGATATGCTCATACCCTCCACGAGCCTGTGTGGACATGGGCCCACATAAGTCAGAATGGATCAATTCCAACACATCCTCTGCTCGAGACTGACTAGCATTGAAAGTCCTAGAAGACATCTTTCCCTTGATACAGGATTCGCAGACTTGATAAGGTACAGGCTGGACTAAGTCCAATGTACCGTCATCTGCAAGTCGCTAAATCCGCTTCAAGTTGATGTGACCCAGTCTCAAGTTCCAGAGATATGTAAGATCCTCATCAGAAGAAATAAACTTTCTCTTTATAAGATTATCAATTACATATGAGCTACATGCAATGCTTGCGGAAGTCTTATGATGACAGTTAACGAAATTGAGAGAGTTATTCAGCATTCCACGACAGATAAAAACATTATTACCAATGATAGAAACACCACTATCAAAAATAACTGGATATCCATCAACATAAAGTTTGGAAACTGAAATAAGGTTCCGCCAAAAATCCGGCACATATAAAACATCTCTTAAAGTCAAAATAGAATCATCAAAGTACAAGGTGACATCTCCAATGGCAGCTGCAGTCACTTGTGTTGCATTCCCCATTGAGATGGTAACTTTGTCATTCTTCAGCACCCTCCTCGGTGTGAACCCCTACAAAGTGTAACAAACATGGTCAGTAGCTCCAGTATCCACTACCCACGAATGAGTAGAAACCGATGCTAAACATGTTTCCATTACAAATGCAAATGATGTACCTTGTCCCTTAGCATTCGGACAATCACCTTCCCGCACCCAACACACCTGGCCTTCTTTGAGTGACCTTCACTTTCTTCTTCCTCCTTGATTCGCTATCACTGCCCACTTTCCTGAACTTGCTTTTAGCACCCTCATCTCCTACCTTAAAGGTTGTCGAACTGGTACTGGAAACTGTCAGAGCAGTTTCCGTGCAAGCATGGAAGATTGCTCCATTACAAGGTCCTCAAGTAACTCATGCAGAGCATACTCTCCCCTTGCATCAACAACTACCTTAAAATCATGGTATGATTCTGGAAGAGAATTCAGGATGATATCAATCTCACCTTGCGTATTGATATTACCTCCCCGCACAGTGAACTGTCTCATGACTTCAATCATAGACATCATGTGCGTAGTCACCGGACTATCCTCAACCATTTTCTTGCACACGAGATTTTGCACAAGTCTATAGTTAATAGTCCGCTCCACATTGCCATATGCCATCAAGAGATCCTTCCATATCTCTCCAACCCTATTGAAGTTCTCATACTTGTGCTTTAATTCTCTAGATAGGCTAGCCGTGATAAGCCAATAGGCGAAATCGTTGGCTTCTTCCCATCTCTCATAAAACTCAAGCTCAAGTTCGCAAACTTCATCATAGCCAGGCACCAGTGGATCCATAAAAAGAACATGTGCTTGATTTTTGAGATATAGGATGTGTTTGATGCAAAAACTCCATTCAGAGAAGTTTGGATCAGATAAGGGATTGAGAGCAAGAATATGATCAACAGTAGACATAGACATATCTGAAACAAATAAATAATCTTAATAGGAACATACATGCAGAACATTCGAAAACAAATGCATTGAAAACCTCTTGATAAATCAAATACAAATGTTTTCCAATAATAGCCCAAGAGTTCCCACCGCAATCTACACTCGTAGATGTGTACGATGTCACCCTTAACCAGAATGCGGGTTTTAAGCCTCAATCATTTAATTTCATACCATGTCAGGAATCCTTAGACACATGAAATTAATTATTATTGTAAAACCTTAGACCAAGCCATCTCTCAAGAACAGGGAAGCAGCAACTGCATTATATTCTAAGATGCTTCTACGAACTTAACCACAATTTTAACTCCAGCCAAAAGAGACAGTTTGACATGGCACGTAACCATGCCGCACGACCCTCAAAGCCTTCGTTGTCTAAAATTTAAATCAATCCTAGAATACTTATGAGAAAGAATTACGCAAGCTACACTCGTAGACGTTTACGCAAAACCCTCTAACTATTCACATGATTTAAATTGTTTGTCTAGAAATCCCAACAACTGCAGCCTATGCACCTCCAGGAATTAACAAGCTACACTCGTAGACATTTATTAAGACGGGAGATACACTTACAGCCTAGGACCACTTTGTGGAGGTCTATTGATTTTAATTAAAAAATCTGCTTAGTATTTTTTATTCAAAAGGTTTCTAAAATGTGCACATAAATAATTTCTTGTCATTATATTTTTCCAAATTTTTGCATGTAATTAAACAAGCCCAAAAATTCAAAAATATAATCCAACAAGAAATTAATCACATAAGTATGCTTTTAAAGCTGTAAATAATAAAGCAATTAATAAATCACACATCATACGAGGGCAATTAAGACAAACAAAAATTTCTCGTGGCCCCAAAATAGGAAAATAAAGATAATCCTATCTATTACTAAATTTGAAATTTGAAATTCAAAATTTGGATAACTCCAAATCTTCTTCAAATCTTACAGGGCCTTGATATCCTCAACCACCAAATCTTTTTGGATCTAGGGTTTTGTGATTTGAAAATTCATCCCACAACCGAATCGCAAACCTTAGTGTGTGTAACCGACTGCACCAATCATCAACACCACAAACCCTGCCGCTGCAGCAGTAGCAGCCGCCGGCGATAGCCACCGCCACCGCCACAACAACTGCCGCCGCCCACCAGTCATCCCGTGCGCCGCGCACACGCGTGCGCCACGCACACGCGTGCGCTCTCCTACCGCTCTCATGCGACTGCTGTCGTAAGCCGCTTGCCGGTGCTAGCCCGCCGGCTATGCCGCTGCTGTCATGCGGCTGTCGCCGCTCGCCGGTGTAGGCCTGCTACGTCGCGGTAGGTCGCCTGCCTGCCGCAGTGCGCTACTATGTCGTAGCTCAACATCGCGTGCGACCGCCTGCCGCCGCCATGCACCACCGTCGCCTCGCCGGTCTCCGTCTTTGTTCTTCGACCCATCCAAATTACAAATTTGAAAATAAAAATTACAATAGCTATACTATTACAATTTTCCCTATCAAATCTAATCACAGATTTTCTCATGATTTTACAAATCCGATTTAATCCAAATACGGATAAACCACCGCGGATTAAATCGAACGGGTTGCCACGAGAACAAGTACCAAAACCATCCTCAACAATAAATAATTCATTCATGCAAAATTGAATTAAATAGCTCATCCAACAGAGCCATGAAAAACAAAGCTCGCTCTGATACCAATTGTAGGGATTTCATGGCGAACCGAATCACCAAATCTAAATAAACCGGACCGATTCATGGATGCTGAGAGCAATTATCAGTTCAATAAACCTAGCATGCTACTATGAATTTAATGCAGTGGATTATCGAGTTTACCTTAACTTCGTAGTCTCATATCCAATCTTTCGCGTTTGAATTCCAATCCCTTGATTCAATCACACAAATTTAATTAAATCTGCGAAAACATAAATTAGACAAAACCAATTTCTCGATTTAATTAAAATTATAGAGAATAGAAGAGAGAATATGTTCTTCAAATTAGATCTTCAGATTTGTATCCCAATGTTGTTCAATCCTGCTATTGGTGAGGATTCCACAGGACTTTGATTGTGTAGGCCAGAGTCGAAACTTCGTCACCTAAACACACTGAGCGTCGCCCACTAAGTCTCTCTCTCTAGGGTTTTGACTGATTTCAAAATTCTAGGGTTTGAGAGATAGATTTGTCTATTTATAGACCTAGAGTTACAAACCCTAATAGGCTACTGGGCTCAATTCAGCATATTTGATTGGGTCAGACCTAGGACCTAATGCAAATAATAAAGTGGGCCTATGAATTAATTAATTCCCATGTCCACAACCCAGGACACAATTAATTAATTAATATTAATTCTTTTTCACTAAAGAATTAATACTGACCTACCCCTCTATTACCACGTTATGAAAACGGGCTACATTTACGTGAGAATTCCTATATTTAAAGTTACTGGACATTCATTAATTAAACGGAGCTTCTGACAAGCTCTATCTACAATTATTAATCTCTTATTTTCTTGAGCAGTACCACTCAAACCTTATCATTCGTGCTTGAACTTATTCAGCCTGCAGGACTTTAGCACGATGAATGTTATTGATTTCCTCAAGGAATGTCCCCCGTCCTATTACTCGGATATGGTTACCTAGCTCCAATATCTGGCTGCAATACACGAACTATTGTTACTCAAGATGCGGGTATACGAGCACGTTACTCAGGCTCTCCACTATGGCAAGTCAAAGAAACAGTCGACCCGTGCAAGCCCCTGAACCTTCATTAGGGTTTGGACTCAATTAAAATCGAGATGTTGTATTCTTTGATGTCAGACAGTAGAATACATCCCAATGTGGTCCAATCAATACACCACCGTGCATATCAGTATATCAAGTAATCAAAACAGACTACTTCTTTTCGACTATGTTGCAGCCTATACCGACATACTTATCCTCGTATGTTGTCTCGGGTGTGATGATATTTATATCTCACTAGGTCAAGTGATCATACTGTCTTCTGCGATCTGCAACACACAATATGATCGTCCCTATCGGTGAGATAAGAGGATACCATTGTTACTCGCATGTAAGTTTGTTAACAGATTGGAAATACCGTTGAATGTATAATCATCGTAATAAATACTTTCTGTATACAAAACCGAACACGTTATTCTCCTGGATGAGCTTCCACTATCCATCACCACAAGTGCGAATCATGGAGGAGCCTACACCTCAAGGATTTTTCTTTTCTTAAAATCTTTTTATTGGTGTAGTTTCTCCTAGTTTCAATGCATTAGGGACAATGCTTGCTCTAAGTGTGGGGGAGTGGTATTCTTTCTTGCTGATTGCTGAAGTTCGTTGAATTTTGTTCGATTATTTTTGTTGGTCATTAATCTCTGATGTTGTTGCTTTTGATTGTTGATTGGTGATGGTGTGGGTTGTTGGTTTTTGTTGATAAATGGGAAGATGATTTGTGTTTCTGAATAGTCTGAAGTATTGTGTTGTATCTTACTTTTGCTGCTACTTTTGACTTAAGGATTGAACTTAGACATAGAAAGACTCTTGCATGAATGATGTTGAGTGTTGCTTGTTTTGATATTCCTCGTTCCTTAGATTTTATGATTTTGAGAGTAAACTTCAATCAATTTAGCCCTTTTGTGAGGAAATTTGAGCTTGTAAAGCATGCATTTTATGCTTATTTCTTTTCTTCCTGGAGTGAATGTCGTGCATGATCGTTAATTTCTAGAACTTTCCATGATATACGCATTGAGATCACATCATTAGACTAGAAATTTGTTCTTAGAAATGATAAAGGCACTTAGATAAGCCAAATTATCCTACATTTTTACAATAATCATTAGTAGCCAATTTTGAGCCTCGACCTATTTTCTTTTATATTTAGCTCAATACAAGCCACAAATTTCGTTTCTTTGTCTGAGCCTTAAAGTTTGAAGCCAACATGGTTAGCATATCACCTCATCTTTTGGAGAGAGTCAGTCAAGCTACAATCTTCTTAGGAGTTAGGAGTTAGGAGTTAGAAGGAGATCCAGAAAAGGGGAAAAAAGAGAAAAAAAGAAATTCTTGAGTTTTGAGGAAAAAAGAAAAATGACCCTAAGAAAATAAAAGAATGAAGTCATAAAAAAAAAGAGGGGTAGAAAAAAATATAATAATAAACAAATAAAAAGGGAGAGAGAGGAACAAAATTTATGATATTGTGAAACTAAAAGAGTTGAAATTCTTTCTCACAATAAGTGTCTCTTTAGCTCTATTATTCCTTAAAGCTTGACTTTACTGTTCTGTCATTGTGGGGTGCGTGTTGACAATTGATTCATGCACCTAGTTCCCAAATTATTCTCACCCTTACCCTAAACCTCGTGACAACCAAATCTAAAGACCTTTTGATCTTGAACGATTCTAAGTCTAAAATAAGTGGTGAAGATGTAATTGATTGGCTAGCATATGGTAAATTTTGATTCTTGCATTGGTTTTTGAGCGATCTTGTCCCTTAAACACTCTAAACATTTGAGCGTATTGAGAGAATCTTGGTGAGAGTTTTGAAGTTTGCTTTACTCGGAACATTGAATCTTTGGAGCCTTGTTTTGATGACTTGCAGCAGGATACTCTTTCTTGTTTGAGCGTATTGAGAGAATCTTGGTGAGAGTATTGAAGTTTGCTTTACTCAGAACATTGAATCTTTGGAACCTTGATTTGATGACTTGCAGCAGGATACTCTTTCTTGTTTGACCTTAAGTTGGTTTTCTTGCAGTCATTTTATGCTTGAGGACTAGCATTGTTTCAGTGTGGGGGATTTTGATGAGCATGATTTTATTTATTTATTTCATATTTAAATTCTCATGTTTTGAATGCTTAAATGCTTGAAATCGTATAATATTGGTTATTTTATATTTTGAAGTTTGAAATCAAGCTCATGAATATGTTGATGTATTATTTAAGCATTTATTGCGACTATGAGGAATCAGGATATCCTCGTCTTGCCTTAAGTCAATGTTGCAGCTCATCCATGCCTTAATAGCACACTGGATCTACGATTTTCTTGGCTGAAGATAAAAGCTGCGGATTTTTCATGAGACTCGAGATTTGAAATCTAAGGTTATTGAAGACATTATTTCCAGGATTGTCTGGATTTAAATATATCAGTCAATTTAAATTTGGATCCCCACTTTTAGGAGTTACTTTAATATTTTTGGAAAGTGTTTTATTCCCTTAATTACCTTTGATTTATTTCCTTAGTTAGCTCTGGATTTTATGGAATAAATAGGGAGATTAGATAGTAAATTTGGGCAGACTTGGATAGCAAGAATAGTTAGTTGAAGTATTTCTTTTGTTCCAAAAATTCATGGATTGTTAAACTTTTAATCTAGTTGAAGCTGTTCATCTAGGTTCTTGAATTATTCGAGTTTTGAGTTTATGATCTTTCATTTATCTTTGATTGTTGAATATTTATTTATATGCAATACATATTACAACGTTTAAATCGGTATTTTCAGGCCTAGCTACATCTATCAATTTGAACAATTGTGTATTTAGGATTAATGCATGTTGGGTGTATTTGATTCTAATATTTGTAGACGACGAATTGATGTTCTTCGTGCTGGGCGAATTGCTTTAATTCGGCAGATAAATAATCTAACTTGATTATTTATGCTGGGTAAATAAGATAGTTAGGATTAATTCAAGTACGCTAAGTCAAGAATTAATCTATTCAAATAAATCAAAGTAAGGTTTCAAAGCAATCGATGATGAATTCATAATTCTACCTGGTGAAAACTCCTTTGGCTAGATTCATTGTTAATCCGTGAATTCATCATTTTATTCTTTAGTTTCAAATCTAAAATCCAACCCCCCCCCAATTTATTCACTTCGATTTATTATTGTTTTATTTTATTTTAATAATTGAAATCAATTTAATACGGTCTCTTTGTGGATTCGACCCTGCTTACCACTCTACAAGTATTTATCTTAAATTGTTATTTTTGAAGGCTTCGACACGCCTTTCACGCTGCATCCTTCACATCCTCTACAGTTACTTTAGAAATGGCACCGACCGCGGGACGAATGAACCCTCCTGCGACCAACTCAGGAAGCTGGTTAGGTTCAGGATCCTCGATTTCGAAATTGACCGAATCGGGTTCTACATCGATCCTACATGTAGCCCACTCTAACCAAGAAACCAATTCAGACAAAGTCCTATCATTAGATGACTCAAGGTCGGGATCCCCATCAAGCTGTTCCACAGCCCCACTAGTCCCAAGTTTGTCTAGAGGTCTAAAAATGAGGTCCCAGTTGGTGGCGGTAAATGTCGCCGCCATCGGGAGCCTGAGGGAAAAAGGAGGTGTTGGGTAAGAGCCACGGAGCCCGAACCCTCGCAGTTCTGGGAATCTATGCCCTCTTAATTTTTGGAATCGGAGCCAAAAGAGGAGCCCGTCAAAAGTAAAAGGAATAAATACTTCTCGAGTGCTTGGAACAACCTAAAAACAGAAAAAAAGAAGCAAAGGAAAACTCTGATCAGTTCAACCCAAGAATGACTGGAAAAAAACGTGCGCCTGAAATCAAAATCCTAAACAAAAGCCCGCATTCAAGAAAATAAAGGAAGCCCAGAGAGATAATAGGAAACAAAAAAAATAGAGTATAGGCAAAGAACTATACCTATACGCAACAGACACAAGTCGAAAACTTCGATTGGAGCAAAACACTGGAATTGCCGGAAAGGAAGAGATAATCGCCACATTTCAGGGAATAGTGAGAGGAAGAGAGAATTGCTACATTTCAGGGAATAGTGAGAGGTGTGACGGCTTTAAACAATCGCGCCTCTCCAACTTCCCATAACCGCCCACACCATGGTTGAAAATTATGCGACTGCCATAAAAAAGAATAGCAAAATCTTGTTTAAGTCGAAAAATAATCGACTAGTAGGGCGTCGACAAAAGTCAAATTCAACCCACAATAGTTCGCAAAGATGCAACTTGTCTTCTTATACTACAAAACACACAAGGGGCTCCAACCTGAAAAAAGAGGTCCAAACAACTCGATCACAAATTAACAATGTCCCCGAGAAGGGCCAATCACAAATTAGACCCCAAAAGCGAGTCAAACCGGCTTGTCGGGGCTCCCAAATCACCAAGATATGTCAAACGGGGCAGCACCCGAATTGTTACAAGACGACCGTCGTGATTTTGGGCCCACAACAAATGCCTTTGCACGGACTTCTCGGGGTCACGCAGACGATAGAAGATCCCCCACAGCAGAGTATCCTCACGGCTAAAGGTATGCTTACGGGCATCCCAAAATACCAGGTCTCCATCAAAAAAAGACCTGAAGGGCGTACATCTGGGGAAAATATCCCACCTTTCGGGGTGGATGCTCGTCACATGATTTTGTTAATTCGACTCCATGAGTTCTTCAACAAGGGCCTCATGATGCCAAAGGGGCTATTCTTGGGTTGTAAAACAGCTTAGCCAAACACAAAGGCTCAAAAAGTTGTAGAAGCCCACCTAGGCGCATCACAACCTAAACCATAAGAACAACCCGACATTGAGAGAACAGCCCGTTGGACGAGCAGGTCAACAAATAATGAGCTGGAACCCAAATAGGTCGACTAATGTAGACATGCATCTATCGAACTGCTTAACGGTCAAGAAGGATATTGATAAAAACATGACTAATTCGGAAAGGGTGAACAACATGGGTGTTGCAACAACGCCGAAAATGACGGCGAGCTACACGGAATGATGCCGAGATGTATGAAGAAAAATCCTAGCCCCCATTAACTCTATAAATGGGTCTATTGAACGCCCAAAAATGACATCTAGCTCTAAGTTCACTCACTGTATTTAGGTTTTTACAATATTCTTTTGCACTCTCCCTTCCCCAAGGTTGTAATCAGCTCGTGGGAGCCCTCTTTTATGATCGGAAGTTCACGAGTTTTTTATTAATATTGTAGCTCCATCGTTAGTGCTTAAAACGGTCTCATCTATTTAATTTTCAAGCATTGTTTACTGATATTAGCTATTTATAATTGTAATTATCACTCATTTATCTTTATCAATCTATCAGTTATTTTCATTGGGCTTTCGGAATGCATATCTGTACGATTCGTATATTTGTACGATTCGAATCTCAATAAGTGCTTATGTAATTCACTTATATTGTAACATTAGAATACTAAAACGTCAAATCTATATATATACTAAAGGAAAGTAGTGGAAAGAAAAATTGTTCCCGCCAAAATCACATGCATATTTTTATAATATATATAATAACTATTTTTAAAAATTAAAATAATATTATTTTATCTTCATATCTATCACATCATAAATATATAATTTCTTTTTATATTTTATTAAACATCATAAATATTTGTATTTAAGTAATAGAATTTTCAAAAATATATGTTAATACGTAAATCTACCTTCATTACATGATTTGAAATCACGTATTAAAAGTTTACACGACTTTTGAAGCATGTTTAATTTAATTTATACAACTTTTAACTACATGATTTAATTTACACAACTTTTACGTATTACATAAATTTAATTTAATTGCAGAACTTTTCATTTATTACACTATTTTAAATATGATTATTTTTTACTTTTAATTTAATGTCATGATTTTTCTTATATTTAGCTATGTGGTATTCTGTTATAATTAAATTTTTTATTCAATTTAATCTTAACTTAATTATGTGATTCTTAATTTAATTACATTATTTAAAATATAACTTGATTTAAACTTTAATTTGTTTTTTTAGCTACATAATTTTTAATTATGATTAGATTTAAATCTTAATAAGTCTTATTATATAAATTCAAATATTTATGATATTTAATTATTTAAAGTTTAAATTTAATTCTTAATTGTAATGTAATTGTCACATCATGAACATTTTCTAAATGAAAATTAAAACTAAACGGCACTCAGTCTTAACAGTTTCGGTGGCGCTGATATGGCAAAAAAAACTAATGGTATGATGAAATTACATAATTGAATTTAGTGTAGAATAGAAATCCATAAATTTGAAATTATGGGATTTCCAAAAATTGATAAATGTGGATAGATAATCATAACTACCTTTTTTTATAATAAAAATTTATTTATTTAAACTCACACGTCTAAATGTCATCGGTGAGTCCAACTCATGAGTCATAATCTCTTACTTACATACAAGGTGCTTTCATCACTGCACCCCGAATAAATAGATTTTATCAATTTTATAATGCTTTAATTATGCTCACTGTTTGATGTTATTTTTATATTCATACTTTTATATTTTAATAATACATATATTTTTTATAAATTATAATAATATTTAGATTAATCTAGGTGAATATAGTGGTTGTTGTATATATATGTAAAATCCAACAAATTAAAAGGAGTGAAAGTATAAATAACTTGAAAACATAAATTATCAATAATTATTAGAGGATGTAAAGACTTTGTAATTATTATATATTAAATAAATAATGATTAGTGATATATTTATAGATTATTTATTTCTTATTTTTTTAATTGAGTTATAATAATTAACTTAAGTGTAGAGGGTTCAATTCTGAATCTCTAATCTAACGAGAAATGAAAATTATCATTAAGCTATAATACATTGTGTTCATAAATATTAAGAATGATTTTTAAATCATTGAAAATTAATAAAATATATTTTTGAATTTTAAAAAAATAAAGTTTGCTTGAAAAGATTAAGTAAACCAATTAAATTTATGAATAAACTAATTAAAGCTACACTTATATATTTATCAATAAATTTAGGCTCACTCATTCAAATTTGAGGTTGTGTGTATTCTAGGGGTGTACACGGTTCGGTTTGGCCGGTTTGAGGGTTGAAGTACGGACCAAACCAAATAATACGGTTTGAAAAATTCCCAAACCAAACCGGCCAAATTAATATTTTAAATCAAACCAAACCAAACCAAATAAAACGGTTTGGTTCGGCCGGTTTAACGGTTTGAAACACGACCTTAACGAGCAAAGTCAAAACGTAAAAAATCTTTTATTTTTAGCTACAATTTATTTGAGAAATTAAAAAAAAACTAATACTGGCTCTCTTCGGCAAAGTACAAGACAATCTTAATAAAAACAAATAATTAATGACGTAAAAAAATAATAGTTCATATCACATTCTCAAGCATTATAGTAAGGTTAAATTATTAAGATGCGATAACGGTGAAACCGACCCAGAGAACAGAGAAGACAATAAGGGTAAAGAGTGACATTTGAATAAATTTGTGAGATTGGAATATTGGATATTTTAAGGTTTATTTTAGATTTCATTAATTAAATAAAAATGTAGAAAAAGATACTACATTTATATTTTTAAGTATAAAATATAATATAAATATTTATTATTAATATTAACGGTCCGGTCCGGTCCAAACGGCCGGTTTCTCTACTCAAACCATGGACCAAATCAATTAATACGGTTTGAAACTTACGATCCGGCCGGCTGATTTACGCACTTGTCGAACCGGCCAAACCGGCCAAATCATTTCGGCCGGTTTGGCCGGTTTGGACCAAACCATGTACACCCCTAGTGTATTCTGCCAATTTAGCTTATTTGAACAAAAATTGAAAAAATGATAAAACTTAAAATTCATTAATCGTGAAGGTTATCTACTTTATATTTTCAAACTCTTTTTATTGATAAAATTATTATAACTACAACAAGATTACAATTAAAAATGATGTTTAACATACTATATTTTTTAATAATTAAAATGCAATAATACATGCAACGCACGGGTGAAATACTAATAATACTTGATACACTTATATATTTCTACAATAATTAAATATAATAAATTCTTGAAATGCATGAATGAAATACAAATTTAGAAAATTTAAAGAGAAGATGAGATTTAATGTCCTAAAATTATTAATAAAATATTAAAAAAATAAATTTAAAAATTCATTTGCCCGACGAAATAACCAAAAAAAACGAAAAATTAGGATTTAAGTTTTTTAATTCAAAATAACTTTAGCGCAAATGTAACCTAGCCAAATAACCCACAAGTCGAAAAGATATACAAAACTCAATGGACTAGTCCTTTTGATATCTCTGCACAAAATATAGCTGAAAGGGCTGGCTATTATCAACATCCAAAATGAGTATACCTTTACCAAGACAAACATTGCAGCATTAATTTCATTACATATAAGACAAACAAAAACCGCAAACTTCTGAAATAAAATCTTTTCATCGTGCCAAACTTGCATAAATGCCATCGACAAATTCTAGTAGTATGAAAATACTCTCTCTAACATCAGAGTAGTTTTCACCATAAGAATTGCTATTATTCGAAAATGCTGCGACTTCAAATCCCGTAACCCGTTACGTAAAGCAAATGGGGAAACTAAGAGAGGCAAGAATATGCGAGATCTTTCTCCTCACTCAGCTCTTTAGCAGTCAAATCCAACTTGTTCCTTGAGAACTCATCGATGGGAAGTCCTGAAGATAGAAAACGCAAGTATTCAGAGAGGTCGTGCATGAAAAATGTTTATGAGATAATTAAATTCATAGGAATTGGTTTTTGCAAGAAAGCTAATAAGAAAAAGAAAGGTCACAGGTTAGGCACGCCGAAACGGTTTAGGCGAGTTTTATCCATTAACCCAAGCAAAACCCATCTAATATACCCTAATTGAGGATTAATAAACTCTATTTGGGATGGGTGAACCATTTGGATATGAATAAAACCCGCCTAAAACTGTTTAGGCGTGCCTAACGCAAGTTTTTGCCTAAGAATAAATGGTTTTATACGTAAAGTTTTCAAACAAATATGTTCGACTAAAACAAAAACGTTTGTAATATTGCAAGTATACTAACCCTGAACAATAGACCATTCTCCATTCCAGCAAGTAACTGGGAAGGAATAAATGAGTCCAGCTGGAACATTGTAAGAACCATCAGAGTAAACACCCATTGACACCCAGGTACCCTGGAAGTAGCGAAACACGACATCAGAATCACAATAAAATCTTTGTTTGGATAATCTGCAATGATCAATATAGAGGCCGTTCATACCGCTGGGGTTCCAAGAACCCAGTCACGAATATGGTCACAAGCAGAACTAGCAGCAGAAAGAGCACTAGAGAGCTTTCGGGCTTTGATAATAGCAGCACCACGTTGCTGGACAGTGGTAATGAATTCTTCATTTAACCTGAGAAAATTAAAATAAAAAATAGGCTGAGAAAAATAAAACAAAACAATAGGATGTTTGTACAGTATATAATTAAATTAAGACAAAACTGTAACGTCAAAATCTTCATTACCAGTGATCATCTGCAACGAGCTCACGAACAGGTTTCTCCCCAGAAGGTGTTGCGACAGTAGCATGATTGACATCAGGATACTGTGTTGAGGAGTGATTTCCCCAAATAATTACATTTTTAACATCAGATACTTGAACGTTCAATCTCTCAGAAATCTGTCCAAGAGCCCTGTTATGGTCCAATCTAGTCAAACAGGTAATGTTCTTCTCTGGAATAGATGGTGCAAACTCTTTCAAGATTAACGCATTGGTATTGGCAGGATTGGCAACAACCAAAACCTGAGATGTAGACAAAATTTAAACCTCTAAACAAAACTACAATTCTCAAAAGAGTTGTTTCAAGCAGATGAATTGCTCTTCAGATCTTTCAATTATATAAATACAACACTTTATCTAGCGAGGAAAAATGCTATGTTACACATCATGAATAATATGATAAAATGAATCAAAAGGGAATTTATCGCCATGTATGTAATGTGCCACAATTAACATGAAAAGACAAGCTAATGATGATCACCTTGCAGTTAGCAGCAGCATGTTTCTCAAGAGCAGATGCTTGAGATTTGTATATGGAGACATTCTTGGACATCACATCTTTCCTCTCCATACCCTCTTTTCGTGGGAATCCGCCAACCATCACAGCAATATTGACACCAGTGCAAGCTTCAATGGCATCAGTTGTAGCAACAACACCTGATCACATAGGATACAAATTAAAAATATCATAAGCAATAGGTAATTAGACAAGATAAACAAATAAAGGGACAAAAGAAAATATTTAGCAACCTTTAAGAAGCGGAAATGCAGCATCTACCAATTCCATTTTAACTCCGTTAAGTGCCTCTGCAGCAAATGGAATATCCAGCATGTGGAGGATCACAGGCTGATCTGCTCCTAACATAACTCCCCTAGCAATCATAGGAACAAGAGCATATCCGATTTGCCCTAGAAAAGCAAAAAATTCAAATCTTGTAAATAGTTTTGCACGGGATCCAAATAATTTCTGTATCATATTAAGTTATGTGAATTTAAGAAAGAATTTTACTCAAAACTATCATGATAACCAATCAGAAAATGCTAACACTGTATCAGATATCTATTAATACTGCAACTAAACATACAGTAAATAAAAATAAAATTCAACTAATAAAAAGTAAATAAGGATTATAAATTTTACTCATTTACTTTTCATGTTTAGTTTTCAAAGTAGTTATCGCATTTATAGCCATAATATCGCATCAAATAGAATAAAATTAAACCAGAGCTCCTCCAATAAACATTAAGCATCAAGTTCATACTCACAACATTAGTCACACATGGTCAACACACTTATAGCCACGAATTGAACTTATGTATGAATACATAAATGCATAAACATATGCACATAAACATATCAGCGAAAAACAGATCTTCACGTTTTTCCTAGGAATATTAATGGGCATTAACAAATCATATACCAGAAAAACAAGATCTCCGAGGAATCACCTAAAAACTCACCAAATCGTGCAAATTAAATCCACCAATAAAACATAAAAAAACACAATCCAACAATAAATACATCGAGTAATCCAAACATGAGAAAAGGAAAGAAAAACCAAATCGGAGAAGCAGACCCAAAAGTAAAACATCCAAGGAAATCATACCTGCAGCGCCGGTGACGAGAACGCGAACTGGTTCCTTGGCCATTAGATCTACGATCTGAGAATTGAAGAAAACAAAGCGAGGTTTTCGAGTGATCGAATGTAGTAGTGAAGGAGATATAAAGTGCAACTGTGAGGATATTAATCAGTAGAAATATTTTGGCAAAGCCAGGCGGAGAAGTCAATGCGACGTCGTTCCCCTAGTACCCGTGAGTTGTGACGTAAACTTCCGTCAAAGATGGAAAAAATATTATGTATTTTAGTATTTGTAATTGTACTTAATTTATTTATTTTTTAGGTAAACTGTATGTCCTTGGTTTAATAAATTCTTCTAGGTTTTTTTTTATTTTTAATTTTTTTTGCAAAGAATTGGTCTCCTAAGAAATGGTCTCATCATATTTTAGTATAACACGGATCAAGATTCATACCCATTTCAAAAAATTAATTATTTTTTCCTTTTAAAGAATCTGAACATATTCCAAAAATTTTTGCACAATTGTTTTTCACTCTTTCCTTTCACAAATTCTAATTCTCAACATCTCATTCCAGTTTTTCAATTCCAGGACCGTTCCATCTTCAATTCCAGCAGGTACACCGCAACATTGGCAAATTGAGCAAAGCTCTGGGGATCATGAACAGCTTCATCATGGCATCTTCGAGAAGCTGGTGTAGGAGGCGGCGGGATTGGGGAGGTATAACAAGAAGGCCACCATTACTTCCAAAGAAGTCCAAACCGCCGTTAGATTGGTGTTGCCCTGAGAGCTCGCGAAGCACACTGTTTTCGAGGGGACCAAGGCTGTCAGTAATTCGGATGTGAAGGGTGTGTGTGGGTTGGATTATGAATCTACAATTTTATTTCTTCACTACGATTGATTTACTTGTGAACGATGCAGCTGTTGCATTTTTGTATTTAATTATAATGGAGGCAAGGCAAGGTGAGTGTAATTAGGAATGTCAATTTAGCCCGAAACTCGCGGGTTGGGCCGATTAATCCGAGCCAAAATGCGGGTTAGGGTCAAGATATTTTGACCCGAAAAAAATTTAGCCCGATTAACCCGCGACCGAATAACCCGAGGCCCAATAGGGTTGAGCCAAAAACCCAATGGGTTGACCCAATTATTATTTTTATTAATATGTTTTTCATAATTATAGTACTAAAATTTATTTTTAATATATAAATTGATATTTATTAATTAAGTTTTAAGTTATATAATTGTATTTAGTTCAAATAATATTCAATAGATAGTTAAGTTTATTTATTTATGAAATTAAATGTATTCAAATATTGCTAAAATAAAAATATATACATATTTTTAATAGATAAATTTATCATTATATAAAAATTTGTGATGTGTTTTGCATTTTTATAAGAGATAAATAATATTTTGCTTATTTTTTAACATTTAAAATATTAAAATAGTGAAAATATATTAAAATAAAAAATAATTAATTAATTCATTAGCCCGACGGGCTAGCCCGAAAACCGATGGGTTAGGGTGAGGGTCAAGATATTTTAGCCCAAAAAAATTTCAGCATGATCTGACCTGGACCATTTAACCCGCAGCCCAATAGAGCTGGTCCAAAATCCGACGGGTTGACCCGATTAACATCCCAAAGTGTGATGATAGTGAATTAATATGGTAAACACTGAAGTAGAAATTTCAAAGGGAAAACTATGAAAAATACCCTATAGTATTGGTCAACTATGAAAAATACCCTAATGTTTGCTTTTCCTTGAATTATATCCTAAAGTTTCATTTTGCCCACTAAAAATACCCTTTACTATGAAATATATCCTAAGGTTTCTCATATCATTGAATTAAACCCAAATGTTTGCTTCTGTCAATTAAAAATACCCTATGTCGCTAACGGTGTTAAAATTTTAATACAATATATGCCACATATATACCAAAGAAATGGAAATTTCACACATTATTTAATTTATAATTCATAAAAATTTTAACATCAAATCAAATATTAGTAGGGATGTCAATTTAGCCCGAAACCGGCGGTTTGGCCCGATTAACCTGAACTAAAATACGGGTTAGGGTCAAAATATTTTAGCCCGAAAAAAAATTAGCCCGAATAACCCGAAGCCCGAAACTCGATGGGTAGACCCGATTAACTCGGTTACTTTTTTATTAATATATCTATCATAATTATAGTACTGAAATCTACTTTGATATTTAAGATCATATATATTAATTAAATTTTAAGTTATATAATTGTATTTAGTTCAAATAGTATTCAATACATAGTTAAGTTTATTTACTTACGAATTTAAAATATATTTAAATATTGCTAAAATTAAAAATAATATATTTTTAATAGTAAAATTAATCATTATATAAGAGTTTGTGATGTGTTTTGTATTTTTTATAAGAGAAAAGTAATATTTTGTTTATTTTTTATTATTTAAAATATTAAAAGAGTGAAAAGGTATTAAAAATAAAAAATAATTAATAAATTCATTGACCTGACGGGCTAGCCCGAAAATCGACAGGTTAGGGTTAGGGTCAACATTTTTTATCCCGAAAAAATTTCAGTCCGATTTGACCCGGACCGATTGACCCGCAGCCCGACAGGGCTGACCCGAAACCCGACGAGTTAGATCAATTGACATCCCTAAATATTAGGGTATAATTCAGTGATAAAGAAAATATTGGGGTATTTTTTATAGTTCAGGGTATTTTTAATTGACAAAATGAAACATTAGGGTATAATTCAAGGAAGGAGAAATAATAGGGTATTTTTCATAGTTGACCAATAGTTTAGGGTATTTTTCATAATTTTCCCAAATTTCAAAAGATGTAGAAGTTAAATAGCCAGTACATGCAACAGTGTCAAATACAAAGGCAATAAACATGATGTTGGATGTTCGACAGCAGACGACGTCAGATTTTGGGTTGATAGCAATTTACTTGGATGACAGGGCTCTTGCTAAAATTTTGGCAAGTTTTGGGGGTTTTCACTATTATTTAAACCCTAGATTTTGGGTTTTTTAATATTCATAATAATTAAATAAAATAAGAAAAATCATAAATTTACATCATTTAATAAATTAAAATACATCATTTACACTATGAGAATACACTATTTCAAAACAAAAGAAAAATATAATAAATCTTACACAAAAACTTGTGAATAAAAATAAATTACACCATTTAAACTAAATAAATACATCACTTATAGTGAAAGGATACATTATTTGAGAACAATAAAACCATAATTATTGGAAAAAATAATAAATTATTTACAATAAAAGAATACAACATTTTAGGATTTATTTAAAAAGTGAAAAATCTACAATAAGAGAGACATTATTTCAAAACAAAATAAAAATATCATCAATTTTACACAGAAACTTGTGAATAAAAATAACTTAAAAATGAATTACACCATTAAATTAAATGAATACATCATTTATAGTAAAGTAATACATTATTTGGGAACAAGAAAAACATAATTGCTGAAAAAATAATAAATTATTTACAATAAATGAATACATCATTTCGAAATCAATTTTTTAATTATTTCTCTCAGATTTTTTAATGTAAGACACTAGAAAATGAATTATAAAATTTACTGTAAAAGAATACATCATTTTAAAAATAAAAAAATCATTATTGCTGAAAAAATTAATATATCTTTTATGAGAATAATATATCATCTATACTAAAATAATACATCATTTACCTCAAAAAATACATCATTTCAAAGCATAAAAAATTATCAATTTAGCACACAAATTATTGAATAAAAAATATTAGTAAATGAATATGTTATATCAAAACAAGAATAAATTATTAATTTAACCACAATTTTTTTAATAGAAAGCTTTAGAAATAAAATACATTATTTTGTAAATAAAAAAAAACATCATTTACTAAAATAAAATACATCTTTTGAGTATGATTAAATTATTTACGGTGAATGAATACACCGTTTAAGAACAAAAGAAATTAGCATTGAAGAAACTAATTTATTATATGTGAACATAATAATACGTTATTTACAATAAAAGAATACATTATTTACAGTTAAAGAATACATCATTTCGGAGCAAAAAAATTATTAATTTAGCTCACAAAATTTTTAAGAGAATACATTAGCAAATGAATTATATCATTTACATTAAATGAATACATCATTTACTGTAAAAGAATACAATATTTACAGCACTTAAGAACAAAAAAAAATCATCATTGCTGAAAAAAAGAATATACTCCCTCCGTCCCTTGGCATTAGTCCCATTTTCTATTTTAGTTTGTCCCATGGAATTAGTCTCATTTCCTAAAATGGAAAAAAATCCCCTCACACCAATAAAATATTAATTCCACTACTCTCACAAACATTGGTAACTATGCCAAAAGCAAATGAGACTAATACCAAGGGACGGAGGGAATATTATTTATGAACAAAATAATACATCATTCATAGTAAATGAATACAACATTTACCATAAAAAATACATCATTTTGAAACAAATAAAAATTATAAATTAGCACACAAATTTTTTAATAGAATACATTAGAAAATAAAATACATTATTTAAAGTCCTAAATGCGAGAAAAAATTACATCAATGTAAATCTTCAAGTGTTGTGCGAGATCACGGAGAATTTGGACAAACAGACAAGGGCAAAAAAGATGAAGGTCGGCCATAGCAAGCAAAGTCAGCCATATCATGTAGTCTCTTGGGAAGTTTTTCTGGCTTGAGTGGATTGCTTTGTAGTGATTATGACAATGCTCTTGAAGGGGTGTGATATTGCCAAAAATGAAGTCCACACTTCCTTCAATGTAGCAATCCCTCAAAAAATGTTTCCATGGTGCAAAGACAGTGTGTTCTTCAAATAAACCAATTTCAAACAGGAGATAGAACCATATCCAAGGGAATCCCTCAAATGTTATTGTTTATGTATATAGATCAAATGAGAAAGAACAAGGTTGCATAGCTATTTGGCCAGGTCTGAAGTATTGATATCATCTTAGCCAAGGGATATTCTAATTCTAACATAAAAGAGTCATCTTTACATGAAAGATGTGTTTGTTGAAGGTAAATACACTATAGCCACTTTACTACGTTGTCGAAAACCTCCATAAACTTCAAGTTCAGATGATTAGGAAGGCTGAAGACATATAAATTCTAAAAGGCTTCACAAGTTTCTACCACCAGTAACATTTTTCTTCTCCTAGCCACATTCTTGACTGATTATTAAACATCAATTTAAACACACAAACAAAGATAAACCTGTCAATCGTGAAACCTGTAATTATAGAATACGCAGAGATTAGAAGTCACTCTAAGCGCTACAGCCTGCCCTGATTCCTACAAAAAACTTTGAAGAAATTTAGAGCTCAGAGTTTCAGTTTTCTAACCAGCCTTACGTCGAACACCTGGTGGTAGGGGTGAGCAAAACCGAACCGAAAACCGAACCAAACCGTAAACCGGCGGTTTCGGTTCGGTTCGGTCTGAATTTTTTAAAACCGCCAAAATTCAGTTCGGTTCGGTTTTAACCAAAATATGGCGGTTCGGTTCGGTTTGGGCGGTTCGGTTCGAGCGGTTTGGATATGAATTTATAGATTTGAACTTAGATTTGAATTATTATTTATGAACTTGTTTATTTGAATTTATGAGTTAGACTTGTTTGTTGAACTTGTGGGATTATATTTGGTGTATTTGGATTTTTAATGAATGTTGGAACATGAAAATGTATGTTTTAATTCAAGCATTTTGAAAAATAGGTGAAAAAAGTTCGGTTTAAACCGAAACCGTGCGGTTCGGTGCGGTTTGGTTCGGTTCGGTGCAAACCGCCAAACCAAACCGAAACCGCCCATTCGGTTCGGTGCGGTTTCGGTGCGGTTTACATACTCCTAGCGGTGCGGTTCGGTTTGATTTTTTAGGATTTGCGGTTTGGCGGTTTGGGCGGTTCGGTTCGGTTTTCAGACCGAACCGACCGTTGCTCACCCCTACCTGGTGGGCACACCAAACTAGCTCTTGCCCAAATACTTTTATTTAGAAAATTCTGAACCAACAGTCAAATGAGCAATAACGAGCTATCAAGACCATTCAATATCTGCAGCGAGAGCTGATGTGTGAAGGAGTTTAGCTGCTTATTTCTTGCAATTCATGGAAGAGAATCAGTTGTTGGAAATTCTCGATCCGAAGGTTGTGAAAGAAGGGGAAACAGAAGAGATCAGAGGCCTTGCGAAGTTGGCAAGGAGGTGCCCGCATTTGAATGGGAAGAGCAAGCCGACGATGAGGGAAGTGGCAACAGAGTTGGAAGGGATTCCAATGACGAGAGAAGGATCGATTTTGGAATCATAAAATGTAAACCCAAATTCCACAAGATTTAAGTGCAAGAGATGATGTATGAAGTTTCATCAATGTTGGACAACACAAAATTCAATTTAATTTCCACCACTGCAGAATCATCAACGATGGAGGAGTAGCACATTGGCGGAGAATCGACGGCGGAGCAGGAGAAGGTGGTGGTGTCGCAAGAGGTGGAGGAAAAGTGGGGCTGGAGATTGTACAATTTATAAAATATAAGATCCGATTATAATTTATGGAAAGATTTGGATCCATCTCACACTAATAAATGGTGAGTCAGTCTCATCCAAGACTTTGTCTTTTCCAAAACATCAATTAAAGTACAAATTATGTGTATTTTTTAAAATCTAGTATCAATTGTCCACTTTTTTCAACTAAATAGTCAAACTAATGAAAATTATTCAAATATAAGATATAATTTTTTTTGGCGACGAGAAGCTAACGGTTGTATAACACCCCTCGCGAATTTTAATGTAATTATCGAAGATTTAGAAATAATATTTTGTTATTAGATCTTAATTCGCGAATTTTCACAATCGACCAATTTAGAAATCAATAGTTGAGAATTTATTCCCTTTTCATTTTAATTTTATACATTTTATATAAATGAATAAATTGATAATCGGGAATTCAATTAATCGAGAGTCGATAAATTTCCAAGCAACCCAACATTTCCATATCGGGATAATATGTTAATAAATTTCATAAATCGATAAAGTATTACACTTTTACGTGAGTTGATGTCAAAGTGACCGATGGGACAACCGATTGACAACCACTATAACTTTTTAACTTTTGGTTATTTACAAGAATGTCATTGAACTCTTTCAATAAATAGGACGTCACGTTTTTCTTTCATACCTTTCCATTCTCTACACAAATTCAACCAACTATTTCCTGACGACACAATTGCATTTCGGTCTACATATGTACTTTGATCCACATTTCTTCTTTCAATCAGCATAGGCATGTCGATTGACACAGCCCTCTTCTATAATTATTTTGACATTCTTTCATCGATCGATCCAACCTATTTTCTATTTTGTTCGACATTCCCTACATCAGTCGACAGAGAGAGAAATTTTTCTCTTTCTTGCTCTCTCTAATACCTTTTGATTCAAACCAACTTCGATTGATTAATCCAATCTTTCATAATCTGGGGTATTCTTGAAATCTATTTCAAATTGAACTTGTTGAACCTTAACATCCAAGTTTTATTGACATTCGATTTGTATCAAATATTCAAACCCCTATCGACTGTATTCCTCGATATAATTCAAATACACCGAATGAATTTTTACGTTCTCATTCAATTGAATCGAACAATGTGCTTTCTTTTGAAGAATGACTTCCGATTTTGAATCGTGATATATTTGGCAACTGTTTAACTTCTTTCTTTGTCAAACTGAATCAATAACATTATTCTTTCAATACCCTTTTATTCGGAGGCTCAAGATTTGAAAAATCCATGGTTTATTAAGAGTCTAGAATTCTTAAATGTATCATATTAATAAATATCTCAATTTTAAATCCTTTAGGACTTACCAAAGGTGGGTTTTCTTACTCCTATATCGTGGGTTAAAACTCAAATAAAATGATGTTTTCTTTTCAAAAATAGCAAAGCATGAAATGAATAATGTTTTCGCTTTTACTATTTTGTCATTGCTTACTGTTTATGTTAGCAAGATGTCCTCTCTGTGGGGGAACCCTACTTAGAGATACCACTGGTTAGTGCACTGTGATGCTGACATGCTAGGGGTCATGCCCTACTCGGACTAGCATCGTGACTGTGGTTCGAGGCCACCTTCCAGTCCCATGTATTTTTGCAGATAGTTTAACTACTGTAAAAGATCATGCTCATACTCATAAAATATTTTGGTACCATGGGAGGATTTCAAACTTAAAATCCCATGTGTGACCCGATGTAAAGGCTTGACAAAATTATTTACAAATGTATTATTTTCAGGCTTGTGTTCACCAATTACAATTTATACATAGCCCTGTGCATTATTTCTAAAATTTACATGTTGAAAAAGAGTTTTTGAACGGTAAACGAGGTTGTGGTTGAGCAGGGCTGGAAACCTCTCTTTTGTAATAGTTAGATGTTGATGTGTGTAAATCCATATATATACTTCAATGATAACTTTCCGCTGCAAAAACTCTTAATCATTCGCAAGACTTTTAATATCCTTTTGATGTTGTTAAACATTAAACTTCATGTTATTTCATCATTCAAGAAGCCTCGATCCCTTCTCGTGGAGGCACCTCTTACATCATTTGTTTACTTGGAAAAATGTTTGTTTATTATATCCTTAAGCTATGTGTTTTGCTAAGTTGGTTGCTATCTCAAATGCATGTCTTGCACCTAGGGGTGTTCATGAGCCGAGCAAGCTCGTGAGTTACTCGAGATCGACTCGAAAAAAACTCGAAATCGACTCGACATTGTCGAGTCGAGCTCGAGCTCGAGCTACTCGAGTAGGTTTCGAGCTCGAGCTCGAGCTTTATAATATAAGGCTCGATAAGCTCGCGAGCCTAATCGAGCTTTACTTGTGGATTTTATAAAATTATCCCTAATGTTATATTTATTTACAATTTACCCCACTATATTAATAACCAAACCCTAACCCTTTTATTCTTCTATCACATTCCGCCGCTCCCATTTCTGTCAAGCAACTCTTCCCTTTCTCTCACTGCTGCTCCCATTTCTCCCCTATCTCTCTTACGCCGCCGCTCTGATTCTCTCCACCACCACCGCCCAGATGCTCTGATTCTCTGCGCCACTGCTCTGATTCTCTCTGCCAGCCATCCGGCGCACTTTGATTCTCTCTGCTGCAGATTGGTTAGCACTTAGCTCCGCACTATTTTTCTTGGATCAACTCTCGTCTTCTATTTTGTGTTTTGTGACATTTCAATTCTTGTTTGAACTCTTGATGCTGGTAATTCAAGTGCAACTTTTACTTGCAGGCTGATTGTTTTGCTTTTTTTGTGACTGTGGAACTCTTAATTTTGCTCGCTTGAAACGGCTTAGCATTTTATTAAGTGTTTTTGCTTTCTTCTTTTTTCTCATTCTAGTTTTCTTATTTTCGTCTTTTTTCTTATTCTCGGTTGGTTTTGATTACATAAGAAATTGTTGAGGCAAATTATGAAATACAATGCTACTTTATTTACATGTTAGTCTCTTTCTCTTAAAAGATCAACTTGGTGATGTTACATTTGATTAGACAAGCATTAGGCCTTCTATGTAGATTAATACGGGTGCAATTGTATATATTTTTTTAATGTTGAATCCAACTTTGCTATATATAAGTTCACTTACTTTTTTCCATGGAATCTATGTTATCAATATTGCAGGTTTGTAGAGAGAGTTTAAAGACGAAGAGAAAGTTGAAGATGATCAGAAAGTAGCAGAGAAAGTTCAACTTATTTTCAACTAATTAAGACTTATTTATTTTCTAGAAAGTTCAATATTTTGTTGCAATTTAATATAGATTTTATTCCATCAAAACATATATGTATTGGTTGGTGTAAGTTTTAGTGTTGAATTTTTGTATTGAAATTAAATTCGGGTATTTTATTAAAATTAAAAAATAATAATAATCGAGCTCGAGCTTCACGAGCTTTCTATCGAGTCGAGCTCGAGCTAAAAAAATCCAAGCTCGAGCGAGTCGAGCTCGAGCTCGAGCTTCAATCTTTTGAGTCGAGCTCGAGCTCGAGCTTGGCCAAGCTCGGCTCGACTCGGCTCATAAGCACCCCTACTTGCACCCGATGTGCCTTAAATCCAGATTTATTCTTTAAATATAAAAAGAGGCGTGACAAAGTTGTATCAGAGCCAGCTCTATTTCTTTTGCTCTGAACCAATGACCTCATTATTTAAAATCCTCTATTTATAAGTTGATAACAACCCTACCCAGCTCCTGCTCCTGCACTCGTACTCGGTGTTGCATTAAGTGAAATATTTTACAAAGAAAAATATCAATCATAAGTTGTTGCATTCCAATTATCCAATTTTGATGCATAGACTGTTGCTTTCCAATTATTGATATTTAAGCACAAATCGTTGCATTCAAGCTATCAAAGATTTTTTTTTGAAAATAAAAGTTTCCACAATTAAAATGATTTCACGAGAATCTTTTTCATATGCATTTTGAGTATTTTAACTTGTTGAGGACTTATTAGAGAACTTAGATGCTTTTATGAAGAATGTTTGTATTTTAGCTTACTGTTGCAGATACTTAGAATTATTATGCATTTAAGATAGATTCTTATGCGCCATATTTGACCATAGAATTCTTACCTTTGTAATTATGTTTAAGTTCGCTATTTAAGTACTTATTTGCACAACCTATTATTATGAATTGTATTTTGACCTCACAGATGGCCAAATTGTTCTTTGCCCGTCGTAAGCCATTGCCCTGTAATGCTTATGGAGAAAGGAAGGTCTCGGACGTACAAAATTTGCCGCGGTGATTGCCTCAACCTTTTTCTTATGGACTTCTACCAGTTTTGGACTGACGCGCACCCCCACGGTATCACTACGATCGAGGAACTTAGACGACTGGTGGAGCTTTAGCCTTCTCAATGGTAGCAATTGACCCAAGTGAACCATCTGGGTTTTTCGGCTCACTCTAATACTAACAAATCTAATTTGGGAGGGTTCACTTGTCCTCATTCGCAGACAGCGTGTCACTTTCAGAAACCCTCCACCAAGCGTGCAAGCGCATGATCATGAAGTTGGCACCTCTAGGGCCCCTATTGCTATATCTGACCATGAGTCAGAATCTGCAGAAGAAGATCCCGAGGAGGACTCCTTGTATGGGCCGAGTGATGAAGAACTAGATAGCCACCACTATCCTACTTACTCAGATAGAGACTCTAAAGATTTCCAAAACCTCGACTATGACTGCCCTGTGTCAGCGGCTTGGAAAAAGGAAATTAGAGAAAGATTGGGAGATCATTACATGGACTCCGACGAGGCGATGGAGTCCAAAGATGTCGAGGAGTGTGCAAACGAGAATGAGTATGATGATGACGAGGAAAATGAAGAAGAGGATGAAGAGCCTGGAGAAAATCAAGTAGTCCCAGAAGAAGAACAAAGATAGCCCCAACTGAACGAAGCTACGTTCAGTTACTTTTGACTAGGTTGTTGACAATTAGCCACCCCAATAGGAACAAGAATGGGGTGGTGCTACATAGAACATTGATAAAGCAGATCCAGATGTTGATGAAGAAGCTATGACTCCTATTAAGAAGGATAAATATTCAGATGAGGGGATGTTTTTCTCCTTGGAAAATGACTTGTGATCACTGGACCTTATATTAATGTATATGTACTAGCTAGGAGTTCGAAGCTTGATTATTATAATTGTAGGATTTGAACTCGATAGATGTTCTAAGGGCGCCTCTTAGGGCCAATTCAATTGACTAATGTTTTAATAGTTGGCAAGAAAGATGTAATCGTTAGAATGCCTCCAACGGGATATGTAGAATGATAATTGTGCGGTAGGGGGCAATGCTAATTTTATAACATGGAATCCTGAAAATTCAAATGCAATGGCTACTAAACCACTTTCCGGGTGTTAAGATTTAATTTTTGCCATGATGTTTAAGTTTTCATGTTTCGATTATTGATATTGTCCCTATTATTGTATCAAATAATGTAATCTTGGTCGTTGCTAAGCATCGAAGGGACTACATTCCCTTAAGAGCTTTTAACCTCTAATTGAGGGATAACACCACCTTATCAACATAACATAAATTTTTGTATTGCATGCGATCTCGAAAGGGATTATTTTACGCACTGTGCGTACCTTTGGGTTTTCAATGCCCCCTAAATGATTATTTATATTGCAGAATGTCACCTAGAGCAGCCCTTGCTAGAGGCTGAGGCCGAGGCCGAGGGAGTGGCTGCGGAAGAGGGCAACCCCTTTTGAACCCACAAAGACAACAATTAGAACAAAGTGCAGGGCCCCAAAATGAATAGAATTGGGAGCCATACCAAGATTAGGTTAACCTCGACAATCACAGGTTGAGCCAAGAAGAATCGGGGAAATATTCACCCAACAGAATCCAACACTATTAGATGGGACTAAAGACCCACTTAAGGCCGAGGCATGGACCAAGGCCATGGATTGAATTTTCAGAATACTGGCCTGCACCTCGAGGAGAAAGTTCAGTGCGTTTCACTCCGATAACTCTCCTAAAGAGTTATTGTTTTTGTTTCAAACTTAGTTAAATATGTCTTAGAATGGTCTTGTTTTGTAGGATAATTAGGAAAATATAGGTTGATTTGTGAAGTTATCTAGTTTAAGCTTTATTGTGTGTTTTGTGCTATTTATGAGTTTTTGCAAAAGAGTTGTTCAAATAGTACAACAGGTCCCATCATGCTGGAGCATAGCAAGCGCATGGAGAAAAGATACAATGTCACAGCATGGGAACAACATGGCTCGAATTCTGCTGACCAACACTTAGGACCACAACAGACATGATCTTTGCACTTTTCGGATCCTATCCCAAAAAAAAAAACAGATGTCAACCAGGAGGATCGCCAGAGTTGGAAGGCAGATTGGGGATCCACATGTAGAGCTGGGATGAATCCGAACTGAAAAGAAGGAGATATTTTAGAAAAAGATGACAAGGACGAAGGAGATAGACGGATTGGGGGGGGGGGGGCGAGAACACACAATCATCGAGGTGTGCAAGCAAGAAAGAATCGTGAGTTTGTGTAGAGTGAAGCTGAAGCTGTGAAGAATCTGGATCAGTTTTAGCTTTATTTTCAATTTTAATTAATATTTTTGCATAGCGAATGGTTAGAGATATGAACTTGAATGCCATTTTCTATCCATCTTTTGCAAGCATGAGCTGAACTCTTTAAGCTTGGGTTGTTAACTGGTTTTTCTACATGAATATATGCTGGAGTTGTTCTTTTGTCGAATCTGGTGTTTGATCTCAATTTTGATTTGTTTGTTTACCTAAACACGATAGTGGCAGGTGAAGATATCACTTAGTGAGACCGAGAGGAGATCTAAGTTGAGAGAATCGTGATCAATCTTGAGTTCTAGTGTAGGAATGCATAGAATCCAAGACTTGTAAGAACCCTTGTTCTGAATAGTGTATTGGAAAGTAAAACTTATCATGGACATACGAGGATTAGCAATAAAATATAGATTTAGTACTGCGGAAACAGTCTAGACAAAGAAAATTGCGGTTACAAGGACTAGAATCGATGTCTGAACAATGCTGCAGCATATAGGAAAATAGATAACCAATAGTTGACAACCCAAGTATATCTCAACATCGTGTTAAATTATATTTGAGCAGTTTATGATTATATTGTGGGAAGAAACATTGTTACTTGCCTTAGCACTGTTTGGTTTTATTTTATATGCTTTCTTGTTATTCTAGATTAGAAAAAGTCACAATTACACCTTAAATTACAAACAATATGATGTGCACGACTCACTTCCACTCCCTTGGGTTCGATATCTGGACTTAGGTCTGTATTACTTGTTAGGACGTATGTGCACTTGCATATATTTATCAAAGCTACTAGCGCAACACAACAAGTTTTTGGCGCCGTTGTCAGGGAGTAATTGATATTGAGTCTAAATGTTATCTTATTGTTTGAACTAACATGTGCAGTTAGTTGAATGAAGAAGTTATAGGAAACTAAACATTTTCTATAATTGTAGGGAATGCTGATAGTGCATGAGTGAGAAGACAAACAGAGAACTATTTTTATTCGACCCATAGATTGAGAGAACTTTCAGAAAGAATAGAAGGAAGCAAAAGGTTAGAAAGATGGTTGAAGAAGTTCCTGGGGGAAATGAGCAGGAAATGGAGGTAATCAATCATGCTGATGACAGAGACAAGATAATCAGACAGATACAACACCAAGGTTCTTGGAGTTCAATCCAGGGGTTGTGAGGCTGGAAGTTCAAGCACAACACTTTGAATTGAAGCCAATGATATTTCAAATGCTGGAAAGTTCGGGACAGTTTGGGGGACAGGCTACAGAGGATCCGCATTTGCATCTAATGTCTTTCTTGGAAATTTGTGATAATTTTAAGCTACAAGGAGTTACATCTGAGGCCTTGAGAATGCGGTTGTTCCCTTTCTCTTTAAGGGATAATGTTAAAACCTGGCTCACTAATCTGCCACCAGGATCTATAACCACTTGGAATAAGCTAACAGAGACCTTCTTATTGAAGTATTTTCCTTCAACTAGAAATGCTCGATGTAGGAATGGGAGAGATTTAAAGAGTTGTTGAGAAGATGCCCAAATCATGGGATACCCTATTGTATTCAAATGGAGATCTTTTACAAAGGTTTGACTGCAAATTCAAGGATGATGATAGATGCTACAGCTGGAGGAGCATTGCTGGACAAGACATACAATGAAGCTTGTGAAATTTTGGATAAAGTAGCTGCTAACAATTATTTTTGGGCCAACTCTAAGGCAACAGCTATTTCCACTCCTAAGGTAGCAGGGGTGTTGGAAGTTGACCCGATGAATGATCTGACCGCCCAAATGGAGGCCCTAGGAGCAACTATGAAGAGCATTGAGAAAAATACTAGCTCTGTTAAAGCAGCTCCAATGCCTGTAGAGACCTTAATGGTGTTGAGTTGTATTTATTGTGGAGAGGCACACCAATTTGAGGAATGTCCATCAAACCCAGTTTCGGTTTGTTATATGGGAAACATAAATCAACATCATCAGACTAATAACCCTTATTCGAACACTTATAACATTAGATGGAGAAATCATCCAAACTTTTCCTCGTCTGGACAAGGGCATCAAAATGCTGCAGCAAGGGAGCAACATCATAACAAAGGAGGTTATAATCAGCAACAAAGTCTGGAAGCTCCACCTCCTAAACAAGAGAAAACTATGGTGGAAATGATGAAGGAGTTTATGACTCAAAACAAAGTGCGGCAAAAAACCAAGAGGCTCTTATTCAAAGCCAGACATCTTCCTTTAAGGAGTCTGGAAGTGCAAATGGGACAACTAGCCAATGAATTAAGGAGCAGACCACCAGGATCGTTGCCTAGTAATACTGAGAATCCAATGAGTGGAAAGGAGTAGTGTAAAGTTGTCACATTGCGAAGTGGAAAATAGTTTGAAGAGAGACGAGCCAAAAATTTGGAAGTAGGAAAAGGATCATCATCAGGGACTGTTGTAATCAAGGAAAATCTACAAAAAGAGATGTTGCTAGAGAAGAAAGATATTTTCTCTGAGTCAAGGGTGGGAAAAGATTCTGTAGAGAAGCCTGAGGAAATGCCTGAGGGGAATACTGCTAAAGCTAAGAGGAAGTTTGGTTTGGATGAGTATGATTATGCACCACCTCCACCATATCCAACTAGATTTAAAAAGCAGAAAGAGGAAGAACAATTCAAGAAATTTCTGAAAATGCTGAAACAAATCCATATCAATGTTCCATTGGTAGAGGCACTCGAACAGATGCCAATCTATGTGAAATTTATGAAAGACATCGTGTCGAAGAAAAAGAGACTGAAGGAGTTTGAAACAGTCTCATTGTTTAAGGAAGTAGGTGGACCTTCAAGAAGACAAATCCCAGCTAAGTTAAAGGACCCAAGAAGTTTTACAATTCCTTGTTCTATTGGAGGCCGAGATGTGGGTAGGGCCTTATGCGATTTAGGAGCAAGTGTGAATTTGATGCCATTATCAATATTTCAAAAGTTGGGCATTGGAGGGGCTAGACCTACCACTATATCTCTACAATTAGCTGATTGGTTCACTGTACATCCTGAAGGAAAGATTGAAGATGTACTTGTGAGGGTAGATAAGTTTATATTTCCTGCAGACTTTATCATTTTAAACTATGAAGCAGATAGAGAGGTGCCTATTATTCTAGGAAGACCATTTTTAGCCACAGGGAGAACACTTATTGATGTAGAAAAAGGGGAGCTAATTATAAGAGTACAAGACGAACAAACTACTTTTAACCTGTTCAATGCTATGAAGGTCATTGATAATTCTGAAGAGTGTTTTTCTGTGGGAGTTCTGGAATCAGCAATAGAGGAATTTTTTGTGGAAAATCAT
This sequence comes from Plectranthus barbatus, assembly GCA_026898455.1. Classification (NCBI taxonomy): domain Eukaryota; kingdom Viridiplantae; phylum Streptophyta; class Magnoliopsida; order Lamiales; family Lamiaceae; genus Plectranthus; species Plectranthus barbatus. The sequence continues at coordinate 56,633 of JAPKLW010001047.1, read as the reverse complement.
TCTGGAAAAGAAGATGATGTTGAGGAATTACCAAGTGAAGCTGCAGCATGGGTAGAGCAAGGGCAGAAGTTTGGGGGAGTTAGGCTACCATTTGAGCCATTGGATTTGTTATCAAGAGAAATAAAGGGATCCAAGTCATCTATGGAGGAGCCTCCAGAATTAAGTTTGAAACCTTTGCCTGCTCACTTGAAGTATGCTTACCTGGGTGAATCAGATACATTGCTGGTTATCATAGAAGCAAATCTGAAGGAAGAAAACGAGCAAAGTCTGCTAGAATTGTTAAAAAGGCATAAACGAGCAATAGGATGGACTATATCTAATATCAAGGGGATAAGTCCTACAATTTGTATGCACAAGATTTTAATAGAAGAAGTGAGCAAGAATTCCATTCAGCCACAAATGAGGTTAAATCCCAACATGAAGGAGGTAGTGAAAAAGGAAGTTATTAAGTGGTTGGATACGGGGATCATTTTTCCCATATCTGATAGTTCTTGGGTAAGTCCTGTGCAGTGTGTTCCTAAGAAAGGAGGAGTTACAGTAGTTCAAAATGAGAACAAAGAGATGATCACAACTAGGACAGTGACTGGATGGAGGATTTGCATTGACTACAGGAAACTAAATTATGCAACAAAGAAGGATACTTTTCCTTTACCATTTTTAGATCAGATGTTAGATAAATTGGCTGGGCAGGAGTTTTATTGCTTTTTAGATGGGTATTCAGGGTATCATCAGATAGCAATAGCCCCAGAACATCAAAGTTTGACCACATTTACTTGTCCTTATGGAACATTTGCCTTTAGGAGAATGCCTTTTGGACTGTGCAATGCTCCAGCAAAATTCCAGCGTTGTATGATTGCCATTTTCTCATAGATGATAGACAATGGGCTATAGATCTTCATGAATGACTTCTTAGTGTTTGGGGAAGACTTTGAGGCATGCTTGGATAATCTGGAAAAGGTTTTAAAGCTGTGTGAAAAGTCACAGTTGGTACTGAACTGGGAAAAATGCTGTTTTATGGTACAATAGGGAGTAGTTCTAGGACACAAGATATCAAAAGCTGGAATGGAGGTTTATCCGGCCAAGATTGAAGTGATAGAAAAAATGGTTGTACCAAATTCAGTCAAGGCAGTTAGAAGCTTTCTTGGGCATGCAGAATTCTACAGAAGATTTATAAGAGAGTTCTCAAAAATTGCAAAACCTCTTTCTGAATTACTTGTGAAGAACAAGAAGTTTGAGTTTTCTCCACAGTGTATGGAAGCCTTTTTAAAGCTGAAGTCTGCTTTGGTTTCTGCACCAGTTATGCAACCACCAGATTGGAATTCTCCATTTGAGCTGATCTGTGATGCCAACATTTATGCTTTAGGAGTTGCTTTAGGACAGAGGAGAGAAAAGATTTTTAGGGTAATTTATTATGCAAGTCGAACCCTTGATGGAGCTCAAAGAAATTATACAACCACGGAGAAAGAACTGTTGGCTGTGGTGTTTGCCTTTGGCAAGTTCAGGTCCTATCTGGTGGGATCTAAGGTGATTGTCTATATAGACCATTTAGGAATTAAGTACTTAATGGCAAAGAAAGATGCCAAACCAAGGTTGATTAGGTGGATATTATTGCTGCAAGAGTTTGATATGGAAATCAGAGACAAGAAGGGGACCGAGAACTAAGTAGCAGACCATCTTTCAAGATTGGAAAACCTCTAAGGAAAAGAGGAGATTGAGCAAGTAAATGACAAGTTTCCAGATGAGCAGCTGATGAGATGTGAAGTGGAGGCCTCATGATATGCAGATATAGCCAATTACTTGGCAACTAGGCGGAAACCTTATGGAATAAATGGACAGCAGTTGAAAAAGTTCCTTCACGATACAAAGTACTTCTACTGGGATGATCCAATTTTGTACAAATATGGATCATATCAAATTTTCAGGAAATGTGTACCAGAGAAGAATGTGCAGGCAATTCTGGTAGAATGCCATGCTGCGGCATATGGAGGACATTATGGTGGACAGAGAACTGCAGCAAATGTTCTACAGTCAGGTTTCTTTTGGCCCAATGTTTTTAAATATTCGTATTCATTTGTGAAGCATTGTGATAGATGTCAGAGGGTGGGAAACTTGCCTGCTAGAAATGCAATGCCATTAAACAACATAGTTGAGGTAGAATTGTTTGATGTGTGGGGAATGATTTTCATGGGTCCCTTCCCAATGTCTTTTGGGAATGAATACATTTTGTTAGCAGTGGATTATGTATCTAGATGGGTTGACGCGTGTGCTTGTGCCCGTAATGACTCAACCACAGTAATGAAGTTCCTTCACAAGAACATTTTTACTAGATTTGGCACACCAAGGTCTTTAATCAATGATGATGGCACTCATTTTATCAATAAGAGTCTGTCAGCAATGTTGGCCAAGTATAATGTTACCACATATTTTCTACAGCTTATCATCCGCAGACTAATGGGTTAGCAGAGCTTTCCAACAGGGAAGTGAAGAGTGTACTGGAGAAGGTAGTGAATGTTACCAGGAAAGATTGGTCTAAACATTTGGATGATTCACTTTGGGCCTACAAAACTGCATATACTCCCTTTGGATTGTCACCCTATAGGTTAGTTTTTGGAAAGGCCTGTCACTTACCTTTGGAGTTGGAACATAAAGCATACTGGGCAACAAGAAAGTTGAATTTGGAACCAAAGTTTAGTGGTGCAAAGAGAATGTTGCAACTGAATGAGCTTGATGAATTAAGGTTGCAATCATATGAAAATGCTAAACTGTACAAGGAGAAGGTCAAGAAGTGGCATGACAGTAAGATCTCATAGAGGAAGCTTGAAGAATGACAAAAGGTTCTATTATTCAACTCTAGGTTGAGGTTATTTCCAAGGAAGTTGAAATCTCGGTGGTCAGGGCCTTTCACAGTGGCTAAAGTGTACCCGCATGGAGATGTGGATTTAAAGAATGAGGATACTGGGGAAACATTCAAAGTAAATGGAGCTAGGGTGAAGCATTATCATGGTGGGAGCATTGACAGAGAGAAGGCTTTCATTCCCATTGAAGAGCCTTAAGAACTAGGACCCCTGGGCGAATGAAAAAGAAAATTTCATGAAGATACAATTGAATTGGTTCAGGGAGAATTTGTCTTTAATTTATTGCAAATTTTTGTTTATTTAATTACAAGTCTTAGTTGATTTTTGTTTCTTGTTTGCTACAACATGTAAATAACATGACGTTAATATTGTAGTTGGATGAATTTCATGCATTAGAGTAAATTTAGATTTGTTTCCTTGCTTTAGAATATTTTATAATCTATATTTTTAATAGAGTATTATTATAAAAAACAGAAAAAATTACCATTGTTGATTTAATTAAGAATTTCTCTTGGCAGGGAACAGATACATGGAAGACAATTAACCGATGAAAACTTCCTGCTGACGTCATTGGAGGCAGACTTACCTTTTGGCAGTTTTTTTTTTGTGGTGGTTAAATAATTTGAATTTCTTATTGTGTCGTTTCAAAAGAAGTTGAAAGGGTTTTTACTATTCTTATATAAATCATCCTTTTGTAAGTCTCTGCAACCAAAAGAAATGTTACCTTATTAAGCATTCGTGGGAAGAAAGAAAAGCAGAAAGAGAACTCTGAAGGATTATGGAATTAAATAGAAGTTGTAAGTATCTCTTCCTTTTCATTGTTCCTTTGGAATTGTGGTCGAAATTTGTGAGTAAATATGGAGGAACATGCGGCCAACGGTAACTAGAATTTATGATTTCGCAGAAATTTTTGTTGAAAAATTGCATTATCTGGAAATTGTCCGATGTTTTCTGTGAATTTCATGTCTGGGAAGCATGTGGGGGTATAAAGTTATGATGGGTAGTTGACTCTTAGGGCAAGAATGTGCTATGCTACACGCATGCGAGACTGTAAAAGGGTGTTAGTTGGGTTGCTTAAAATTTCTGATTCGAGTAAAGAAAATTACTTAAAACCATTATTTTTACAGAGTCTGTGAACCAAACTTTTTGAATATCATACTGAAGCATAAAGTTTGGGGGAGGGTATTTTCTTTACCGAAATAATCTGTCGCGAGAGGGGTTGTTATGTTGGAGTAAGGTGTGATCTATCTGTGCATTGTGATTGTGAAGTTTTCTTTATCCTACTTTCTCACTTGGGTAAAGTGTAGCGGAATTTGTAATGAAAACCAAAAACCCTGGGAAAAGAAGGCTTGGATTAGCAGAGGAGAGTCCAACCCCGAGTCCAAAGAAAGGGAAACAGAGTTCAGCAAAACGTGTGCGAAGATCTGGTCGAACTGCTCTAGCCACCATGGCTAGCAGGAATGCTAAACTCCCTCAGACAAGCATGGCAAATGCAGTAGAGATCCAAGAGGAAGCAACACCGGTTGTGAAGAAGGGAGCACAATCAAAGAAGTCGAAGACAGCAAAGGCAGATCTTTTGCAAAAGTTGGTGGAGGCTGCTGAAAAATTGCGAGTGACAGAGGAAGAGAAGGGGAAAGCAATAGAGAGCAAGAAGTCTACGCCATCATCTTCAAGTTCAAGGAAGAATAAGTCAGCTTCAGCTAAGAAAGAACCGGAGAAATCAGTCTCAAAAGCCCAACCAAAGAAAACAACTACCCCAGCAAAAGAATCCAGGCAGAAGTAGGTTGAGGACAAGAAGCTGTTGGAAGAAGAAAACTCTGAAAAATAAGAGAATGATGATGCGGAACAAGAAGAAGAAGTAAGTCAAGAGAGTGAGAAAGAGGAGACAGAATTGGAGGATGAGCAGGATTCAGAAAGTGAAGACGATGCTGCAACATCAAAAGAGCAAGAGGCAGAAGAAGGAACAGATAATTCTGAAGATGAGGAAAAAGAATTAAATGAGGAAGAAGATAACCCCATGGAGGAAGAAGAGGAACCAAAGCAAACGGAGAAGAAGGTCACCAAGAGGAAAAGGAAGGAGGAAGTACCAGCAAGTGAGGAGGAACCAATTCCAAGAAACCCCAAGACAGGGAGGAGATTGAAGGTGATTGCTTTCAAAGAGGGTGAACCATCCACCAAGCCAAAGAAATGAGGAAAACCGAATCAGAAAGAGCAGATCAAAGAGGGCAAGAAAATGATGGGAGAATAAAGGGCCTTGACACATGAAGAGATTGACAACCTACCTAAATTTGCATCCAAGGCACACAAAGAGAGGATGAAATTTATTATGGATAGGCAGCTTCTTATTGAGAGAGGTTTCAAGAGTTTGAATGTGTTGCCTGCAGCCTTGGTCAGGAAGATTGAACAACAGGGCTGGGAAAGTTTTGTGCTTCCACCACCTCTTCCAATTATTGCTTTGGTCAAGGAGTTTTATGCAAACTACGAGCAACTAGCTACTGAAGAAGCTGAGATTGTTGCTATTGTTAGAGGGAAGGAAGTGAAGTTTAATGCAGAGACAATTCATGAAATCTTTGGACCTCATGCTCCTGATCCAGATGAATTTTTAGAGCTATGTTTGGTACCCACGAAGGAACAGCTGGATGAAGCCTTGCAAGTGGTGAGACTACCAGGAGCATAGTGGAATGATGAAGCAAAAGACAACAAATATGTGCTCTCCAAGTTCCTACACTTTGAGGCGAATCTGTGGCTACAATTTCTAAAGAACAAGATCAGCCCGACTACTCACAATACCAACATCAGTCAGGACTGGATCCTCATGATAGCTGCCATTCTGAAGGGTGATCCAATTGACTTTGCACCTTTTCTGGTCGATGCTGTTGGCTACTTTGCTTCCAAAGAACAAGGACCCCTCTTCTGCCCCTCTTTGATCTCTAAGCTTTGCAAAAAGTCAGGAGTTCCGTTCCACAACAAGGAACCACGCAAGACCATGAGGACATTCTTCAATGTCGAATATTTGCGCCAGAGACATGAAAATTCCCAGAAGAAAGAAGAAGTGGAATCCTCATCTGCTAACAACACTTCTGTGCAGGGTTTGCATGCCGAGTTGCAAGAAATTTCAGAACAAAATACTCAGCTTTTGAAGAAATTTGAAGATCTCCAAACCATGATGATGGAGATGCAGTTTCAGACTGAAGAATTGCTGGAAGAAGTGAGGCGTGTGAAGGCTGAGAAAGGGGCATCTGCTGCTGGAAGGAAGAAGAAGACCACTTGAGGGCTGTTGTTACTTCTGAACTTTATCTTCAAAAACTCTGTTTTTATTTGTTTGCTTTGTTATTTGGTGTTTTGGGTGATTGTGTGAACCCGTAATTTTAGGATGTTTGAACTTATGTTTTTGGGTGAAGTGTGTGGGTATGATCTGGATGGTGGTGTAAGGAGGTGTTTATGAAGTATTAATATTAGGTCTATTATCATGTATCGAGCTTGATGATGTGGGTGTGTGAGTACTCTCTCTTGCTTGAGATTTCACGAGTGATGATCAGTTTGATTGCGAGTCTGCCCCCAAAACTTTTAAGTTTAATTTTAGAATGATAGTCTAGCTTGGAATACAAAGTTTTGGGCTGTTTTGTTTTTGAAAAACCTGATATGCTACATGCTTGAGTTTAACCGGTACTTTAGTTTTACTTGAGAGAAGATCATGTGAGATGCCACCTATCTGAAAAATGCTAGCACATTCGAGACGAAATTAGAATGCCTGTTGCATTAAGAAATGATTTAGGCCATCTTTTCATCTTTGTGCTTGCAGAAGTTTCTTTCATCTTGCATCAATTACCCTTGCACCCTGAGCTTGGAACCTTTTATTTGACTTAAACCATAAAAGATGTGAGCCGAGTATCCATACACTTACCCGAATTGAGAGGCAAATTTGTTTAGGTTCTTGCACTTAGAGATTAGAGAAATAATGAAAGGATAGAGCTGCAATAAATTGAGTGTGTAGAAGCCTTAGTGCTTGTTAGTAAATAACTATGCTGCAGCCTGTAAGTAGCTTGTTTATATTTAAAAAAAAAACAAGAAAATCAAATGGGGTAAATAACCGTCTAGCAAAAAAAAAATTATGAGTTTGAAGATATTTATAGCTCTTCTGTTGTAGTCTCAACAAAATAAACTCTAGGTGCAAATCCGAAAGCATTCCTCTTAAATTCATTAGTCACTTTATCCATAATTCTGTTACCCTAGACACAGCCTTACATTAGAATCTTTTTGAAGACCTTTTGATCTAAGTGTAATGCAAGTTCCATTAGTGGAGAGTGTGCTAAAGTTTGAAGGTAGTCAAAAGCAGTGGCCTCAATGATCATTAGAGCTGAAATGGAAGTTAAGTTTAAGCTTGAAGTGTTGGTCCTTAAATACCAGAGTCGTCGTGCTTAGACAAGAGCACGAAATGCAGCGGAATAATTAATCGTCACTTACACTTATGTTTTAAATTATTTGAACTCAGGTATAGATTAAGGTTTCTTCAGTTATACGCTAGCAATATGCTTGCTAGGTTTAAAATCTCGTGCGTAATAAAATAGTAAAGAAACACAACGTTTATAGTGGTTCGATTCAAATAGATCTACGTCCACTCCTTAGCCGAAATGCTAAGAATTCACTAAGTAAGTATACAGAGTACAAGGATTCGCCTTGGACGTTAAGTAGGCAGTGAACTTTCGGCCTGGCTACTTGACAGCTATCCTCCGATATTCTGAACTCCTAAGGTGTAGGTCTGGCTGAGTCAAGGGCACACCTTCGAAACACTTGCCTTTCCTACTTTGGAAATTTTAAAGTTACTTCCTAACTTTTCTTCAGAAGAGGCTAAACGCCCGACTTAGTCTAGACCTTTTCAGGTGTTCGACTGTTGGAATCTTTCAGAAAAGAAAGATATCTTAATGATTGAAGAATCTTTAGTGCAATCAAGAATCTCTTCAATGGAGTGTCAGTAATTCAATGAAAGACACTTCAGGTTGTTGAGAGCTTTGAATACTCTTTATCACGAGCTCTCAACTGACTACTTTTTCACTTGTTCGCTTTGTTAAAGGAATCTCACACTTAGGGTATTTGCGAATGATAATAGTGATAGAAGCAGTAGTGATTTTCACTTTTGGACCTGCCTTTTATAGGTGGAGATTCAAATCTTGAATCTCCATATCTGTTAGACACAACGGCTCCTTTGTCCGAGAGTGATATGATTTGAACATTCGCTTTTGGCGTTGTTCTGTACTTTCCGAACTACTTCGGGAAAGTCTCGTCCTTTGAGTGTACTTTTGTCAGAACGGGAGTAAGGCTTCAGTCTTTGACTGTCTTGCTTTGCTTGGATCTTTTAGCACAATCTGCTAGATGAATATCCTTGGCGATATGCTAGATGTGTAGTCTGCTGTTGCAACTTCCGCTGACTTTTGGTTCCTTTTGACTTCCATCTGCTAGCGTCTTTAGCAGTTTGCTGAATGTTAGCAAATGCTAATTCCTTAGCATTCTGCTATCATCTGACTTCTAGCGAACGACATTCTCCGATGTCTGCTAGGAAACCTTCTTGCAAACTAGTCTATTACAACTCAATATATGACCTATACAGGACATTACAAGATATGCTAGACTATCTAGAATTCAGCAAATGATCGACCAAATGCTAAGGTTTGATTCAACAAAACCTTTTTACAAATAAATCCTAAGGGAGATTTTAGGAATAATTTCCCAACATGAAGCATATGTTAGCGATCTTACTGAAGTGTTTAGAAACTTTGATTTTCAAGCTAGAGTAGATTGCTTTGATTAAACTTATTAGATTGTGGTAGTTGAAGCTTGATCACTGTTGGTCCCTGATCAGAGTCGTGTTAAGCAGCGGAAGACTATTTAACAAATGCAGTGGAATATTTCAAGTTATCTTGCACTTAGTTCCTTTTAAAATGTTTAGCATAAAGTTGGAGTTAAGATTGTTTCAGATATACACTAGCAACTTGAGGTTGCTAGGTTTTAAATCAATGGTAGACACAATAAAACAGTAACAAAGACACGGGATTTATAGTGGTTCGATCCTTAAGATCTACGTCCACTCCTCAGTCGAACATTGAGAATTTCACTAAAAAGATATATGAAAGTACAAGGATTCGCCGGTCACTTGTAGCAGGTGGTGAGTTTTCGAGCCAGCCACTACAAAGCTATCCTCCATCACTTTATCTTTTGATAGCTGCGCTAAGTCAAGGGCAACACCTTCGTAAAACTTATCGTCGCTGTAATGGAAGCTTTTAAGTTCCTTCCTGAACTCTTCTATGTATTTTTGGCAACAACCCGTCTTAGTCAATTTCTTTATAGAGATGTGACTGCTGGATGCTTCCTAGGATGGAAGTTATCCCAATGATCGATTCCTGAACAAGGTCAAGGAATCTCTTCTTGAATGCAGTGTCAAATATTCAATGTGTTACACTTTTGTTGAGATCTAGAAATTCTTCTTGTCTCTTTAACGTGCTCTCAACTGACTACTCTTTCGCTTTGCTTCGCTTGTAAAAGTTATCTCTCAATAATTGTCTTTTGCGAATCGTAGAAGCAGTTGTAGTAGTAGTTCCTCTCTCTTGTTTGGACTTCTCTTTTATATCTGGAGATTCAAACTTTTGAATCTACAGACCCATTAGACACAACGTTCTCTTTGTCCAATAGAGCTGCTACTTTTTCCGTCCTTTTCGGCTTGGTACAGTGCTTTTCACCAACTTCGGGAAAACTATGTGTCCTTGGTTGTACCCTTTGTCAGAACGGGAGTCTTAGCAGAAGTTGCTGGATATTTCCTTGCTTACCATTCTTTCGGAGAATGCTGGGAACATTCTGCTAAGTCCTTAGACCTTTTGACTGCTGAGATCTTCTAGCAGTCTGTCTTAGTATCCAACTGTTGACACCTCAGCAGGTGCGTATTCAGCACTTTGAGTCTTGATTCTTGATTGCTACAACTTCTACCAATGTCTTGAGTATTAGTGAATGCTGACTCCTTCAGCATTCTGCTATCTTTTTACTTCTGACTGCTGAGCAAGTATTCCTAGCAGTCGTTTCTTTCAGCATATGACTGCCAACTTCTTAGTAGTCATTCTTCTCAGTACTTGACTACTACCTCCTTAGCAGTCATTTATGTCTTCTGATGTCTCTAGCAGCAAACATCTTCCTGACTGCTGAGAACACTCCTAGCATCCAGAATCTTCCAAAGTTGCTTAGAATCTGATTTCCTTTTCTTCAATAGCCGAATCCTTCAGCAATCTTCCACAAGCACTTCTAATCTATTACAACTCGATATATAGCCTAAACAGGACTTTACAAATAAGTTGCTAGACTTTTCTAGACTTCAACAATGATCTACCAAAATAACTAAGGCTTTGATTCAACAAAACCTTTACAATTTGATCTAAAGGGAGATTTACAATATAAATCAAGGAATAATTCCCAACCATTTCCCCCTTTTTGGTGCGATCAAATCTTACTAGCAATTGCTGAATCTAAGAAGGAAAAATTTCTGAGTTTACAAGAAATTCTAATACAAGTTTCAGATCTAGTCTAGCCATCTAACTCTGAATTTGACCAACTTAATCCTAGCAAAGATTGGTTTCAATAAATCCCCCCTCAACAAAAGTTGGGAAATAATCTTGATTAAGCTAAAGTAAATGCTCCTTAGGAATATGCTAGAGAATCTAGCATCCAATTAAACAGCAAACATTTACCACCAATCAAAAGGTAGATAACTCAACACACATATTCATACGACAATCCACATGCAATTTTGTTGAATACAGGAATAGTGTATATCAACTAAGACACGCAAAAAATCATAAGTGGACAATGATTAGTTGTCTAATTCTGATTCAGTTTCATATATGATTTGGAAGTTACAAGTACAATGAAACTGAAAAAGCAAAAAGTTTGCAGAAACTTGCTAACATATTCAAATTTAGCTTCAGGAGTCAGGAGTTGGCTTCTTATCATATACATCAAATTTGCCCATCGCCATCTGTAGAAATTAGTCATAATACGCCTTGTTTGCCTCTCTCAGCAGCCTCCCTCTCTAACTTCTTAGCAAGCTTTTCATTCTCCATCTCAAGCTTCCTGAGCTTGAGTTCTATTTCCTTTTTCTTCAATTCTTCCTCAGCTAACCTTTGCTCTTCTTCCAGAGCAGCGATCTCCTCTTTTTCTTTCTTCCTCCTAGCAGCTTCAGCAATTCTTCTTTCTTCCCCCTCTTTGATCGCCACTAAAAAGATTGAGGAGAAAGAATTAACACTTGACACCAACTGTTGCGGAGATTTTGCCACTTCTACCTTCATAACTTCCATGTCTTTCTTCAATCCAGACACTTCTCCTTTTACTTCTGTTACTTCTTCTCTTACTTCAGACACTTCACTTCTCACATCCGACACTTCTTTCCTCACATCCGCAACCGCCATAGCCACTTGTTCAGTAATGGCTATGGGAATGATAGTAGACAGGGCATTTTGAAGAACAAATTGGACATCAACATCAACATGGGAGTGAAAATCATTGGAACTTACAGGCAGAGCATGTAACGAAGAATTTGTTAGCACTAACTCTCTGCCCTCAGCAGACTCATGAGTTTCTACAAGTGTCTCAGCAGCCATATCGACCTTCTACTGTACAGCTACTCCCATTTCTATATCAGCTTCTCCTTGTGCCTCCATGTACTTAGCTTCTTCCTCTATTCGCTCAGCCTCCTCCTCGGCCTGAGCAAGTTTGGCTGCCCTAGCTTCTTCTACTTCAGCAGCTTGCGAAGCCCTTATCACTACCAATATTTCATCCACCAGAAAATGTACAAGCATTTTCTCCTCGGTGTTATGATATACGATCAACTCGCGGCTCTTGTTCTTTTCCAATTCTTCCTGCTCTCGATCAGAAGCCAACTTAGCCAACAACCTCTCTCTCTTCTTAGCCTCATATTCAGCCTGTAGCCGTCTATATTCAGTAGCAGCCTTGGCTTGGCGCTTAGAAAGCTGAATTTGAGCATCGAAGTTGCCATCTAGAGCAAAATTGGATTTGGGCAGTCATTGGGAGTCGGAGAACATGCGATGGATGCAAATCACCTGAAGTTGAGCCATGACTTGCTTATCTGTGAACTGCTTGGTGCAAGACGCCTAATCTATCCAGTCATTTGCCCACTTCTCTTCTTTGTGCCAATAGTTAAGGCCCCTCCTGGCTATTAACAACATCCTCTCTTCGAAGCACAGTTCGTGCATGATGTAGTTATACACCTTCCATCTCCTCAGCTCACTTCCTAGAACCTTTCCTTCTTTGGTGTCCTCCTCCAACTCCACAGAAAATATAGAAGCAATATCTCTCTCGACCTCAGCAGATACAAAATCTTCAATTTCAGAAGTCCATTGAGAAAGGTCAGAGTTTACCTCTTCATCGACGGAGACCGGAGCACACCATTGGGCTATTCTCCTGGACTTGAATCTTCTTCTAGGAAGTCCATTAAAGGGAACTCTCAGTGCCTGGTTGATTCCTGTTGGGATCTTTCGGAGTAACCTGACATCAAATACATCATCTGACTCTCCATATGAATCAGAGTCTGAATAACATGTGGTTATAAAGCTTTGGTCTTCGTCCTTCGCTTGCATCTGTTCAGCAGTTGAAGGAATGTCAGTGCTAGGCCTCTCCTCAGCACGCGGACCCTCAGCTCCACCATAAAAAATGCTAGCCTCCTGCTCAGCATTCAATCCTGAGCCAGAACTCCCAACATTCACAACTCTCTAACGCCATCCCTCAACAGGTTGCTGAAAACCGGAATGTTGTCTTCCTTCAGATTGAGCACTACTGCCACCACCATGCACAACAGTAGACTCCCTAATGAAAACCTCTCCTTGGCTTTGAGGACGCTCAGGAGCGTCAAACACTCATGTCCTTAGCAATTTGCTAAAGTCCTTATCGGACATAGCCTCCTTATCCAGCAGAATGGTGGGAACTTCTGTAGTTTGCTTCCCTTTCTGTAACTTAGCAGCCTCCCTAGTTGCATGCTCTTCAGCAGCTTTCTTCGCCTGCTCAAAATTCCTATCTCTCACCTCAAAGGTTATCCTCTCCATCTCCTTCATGTATTCCCTCCTCTCCTGCTCCTTCTTGTTTCTCTTCCTCTTTCTAGCATTCTCCCTTATAACTTTTAAGCATTCAGAGAGTGGCTGGGCCGAGTGTGGACTTACTTTCTCCGGTTCCTCAGCAGATGAGATTTTTTCAGAGGCTTTGATAAGTTTCCTTCTCTTCTTCTTCTTCTCAGGTGTAGCAGCATTTTATCTCTTCCTCTTGGGTATCTCAGCAGGAAGCTAACCCAATCTCTCAGCAGGAAGCTTTCCTAGCTTTTCAATATCGGCAAGGTCTTGGAAGCACCTTTTTGCCTCAGCTGCCTTCCTTGCAGCAGCAATCTCTTCAGGAGTTAAAATGATTGCATGCTCCAACTGTTGAGTGGCTAATGTTACTGGATCAACATCATCTTTAGACGTGGGTTCTGTGGGGTCTACATTTGATTTGCCCTTTAGAGCACGTGGGAAAGAATTATCCACAAGAGTCGGTCTCTTCTTGGTTTGCGGAATGTAATTAGTATGAGATAGTGGCTCACCCTTGTCGAGTTTGGATTTGTGGAAGTAAGTCTCAAACAGACATGTGATAAAAATACAACAATAATGATTTCCAGTATATTAACCAAAAACGTGTTCATAATATATCAATCACAATGCTTTAAGTATACAAATCTATCAATGACACCTTCATGGAGGTCGTACTAGAAATCGATTATATTTCCTTCATATCCTTGTATAGTTGTTTTTATTCTCCATGTTTGATGTTGAAACACATTTTGCTTCCACTATGTTCAATTTTTATTCACATTCGAATTCAAATTATTTCAAACTTCAAATTTATATTTTTCTCTCTAAAACTACAATTGCTTCTGCTACTAAAAAAATTGTTTTAAATAACCAAAACTCTTAGCGTAACACTTTTTGCCCATGGGTCTGTCGCATAAGCCCGCTTTAGGGTGCAACAGAATACTTGATTGGTATAAATCTAATTATAAATGGAAATGTTGGAAATATATTGATACATATCAACCTAAATCTATATAAGGCTCTCAAGATGATGATCTTCGATAATAATTTCAAGATTTTTGAAAATCACAATTCTAGAATATAACATTCAAGTCAATTAATGTAACATATAGGAATAGATCGAGAGATGGGAAATGAGCAATCGCAATATAAGATGGAAGCTATTTTTTCCATGTTCATGTGGAGCAACTCGGTAGCGTTTCCTCTCCAAATGTTCGAGGAGCAAGAGAACATATTCGAAACAATTTTCTATATTTTGATCAAAGTTTTCCATTGTTGGATTTTGAACTCATGTTTTCTATGTTTTTTCATTCAAATCAGGAATCGAAAGAAAAATGGAAAACAAGAAAAAAGATGGAGTACTCTGTAGGAACTGAGTCTACAATAGGCGACACGAATTGGCATTTATTATAACTTCGGATTCGATTTATGGATATCGAAATAAATATCATGACAAACAGTAAATGCCCTATGCATGCTTCTATTTAATTTAATTCGTAGATTCAAAGGAATACCTGAGACTCCAGCGACTGATCTACAAATCTAGATCGATGATGGCAATGATGATGGTGTAGATCTAGATCTGGAATCGATCAAAGAGATGGTGTTCCTACAAATCTGATCTTCTGATCTGTTCCCTTGCTTGATCCGGAAATCTGGTGAGGATACGCTACCGGATCTACAGCCGCCCACTCTCTCTCAATCTCTCTAGGGTTTCTTATTAGAAACTACAAACTTATGTGGGAAAATGATAGGTTTATATATTTATATAGATCTGGAGAATGGGCTATTAGGGTTTAATAAACCCT
>JAPKLW010001047.1:1604-31861 GCA_026898455.1 Plectranthus barbatus | reverse complement strand
CTAATATACCAATCATAATGCTTTTATGTATACAATTCCAACAATTTGTCTATTCTAATCTAGCTATTTCATTTGGTCACCAGGTGGCCCGGCATCTACCTCAGCCCTAAGCTACGAACATGACCTTCGTATGCCTTCTGAGGTAAGCCCTTTGTAAATGGATCTACTAGATTATCCTTATGTTTATCTTATCTATTAGCACATCGCCCCTCGCTACGATTTCTCGTATGATGTGGTACTTTCTCTCTATGTGTTTAGACGCATTATGAGTTCTTGGTTCCTTAGAGTTTGCTACTGTACCAGCATTATCACAATATATCGTGATAGTCTTGGGCAAACTAAGAACAATATCTAACTCTTGGAGGTAGTTCCGGAGCCATATTGCTTCTATAGAAGCTTCTAAAGCTGACAAGCATAACACCCTCTAATATATACTCATGCTTAGAAATAAGTAAAAAAATAACAAAATGCACGTGAAACAATAGAGAAAAATATAGATAAGTGAGTATAATTATGAGCTTATCAAACCCCCCAAACTTGAATATTAGATTGTCCTCAATCGAAGAAAAGAAGTAAAGAATTCTCAAGCAGTTGAAAGTGCAATGCCTCACAAGATTCATCACAATCAAGGTTCATCAATCCACATCACACAAGCAATTGAAAGAGATAAGATATTCATCAACTTCGAAAGACTCATAGGAAAGTGTATCGCTCATCACTCAAGTGTTTGGATTTCAAATAAAAGCACTCACAACATGTATGAAGAAATTTCTACCATAGGCTTGCAAGAGTTCTAAAATGTCCACTGCTTATTTGTGCACACAAATCAAGAATCAAAAAGGACTTTTGATAGGGTTGTAATGAAGGCTTTTTGTGAAAGGTATGTAAATATGGCCAAGTGACTCAAAATCAACTAAGTGCGTCCACCTCATCAATCTTAATTCACCTTCTTAAGACATCTACCATTCTCTTTTTATTTTACCCAATCAAGACATTTCTTCTTTTTTTTTCTTTCTTTTCAAGCTCTTTTTTTTTTTTCATAACCAACTAAAGATTTCTTATCCTCTTATAATTCTTTGTTTCACCTCAACTTATAGACAATAAGGAATCTAAAATTTCACTCATAGACAAGTACAGAAACCAAGCACTCAAAGGCTACCTCTTGAACAATAATCATCAATCTAACCTTTATTTCGCCCAACTCTTATAGACAAGAAACAAATCACCTGTTTATAGCACTTCTCATAGACAAGATGGACCACAATGCTTCTCTTTAACTCATAGACAAGAAAGAAAAGTAACGGGCTCAAAGGGGCTTAACTAAGGATAATCATTATTAGGGACAGTGTTTAGGAAGATATGGCTAACAAAAATGGCCTAAGATCATTTTCTATCATTGTGCACACTATGCAGTTTCAAAACAGAACAAAAGCAAGTTCTAGAGAAACGAAAACATACATGCGAATCTCTCATGAACAAATAAAGGCTCAAATCTCACTTGGGTTCAAAAATTCTTCCTCAGTCAATTTCAATCCACTCAAACATCATGCAAGTGTAAGTTTCAATTAGACCTTATCAAGCGGTATTCTAAATTCATGGGCAAATCAACCACAATTGAAGTCAAATCAATTTATCAAAGATTAATTCCAAACATTACATATATTGCAGGAGAGGTTCAATTACTTAAAGATTTTCCTCACAAATCACAAAAAAAAAATTCAAATTCATAAAAATTACCTAGGCAAAAATTTAAATGACAAAAAGCAAATAAATAAAAGGATAGAAAATAGTTTCAAACCCCTCAATTCCTCCCCCCAAACTTATTCGAAAATCAGAGAGAATAAGTTTGAAAATCAGATTCAGGGCTCGAAACTGTACCTCGAATGTTGGCCTCAGACACCAACTTTTTATCCGCTTTCTTCAGACCTCGAACAACATGGAATTTTGGCTGCTAGCACTCCGCGTCGACCGTGGAAGGCTCTGCCTCGGTCGAAACAGACCTCAAAGTTTTTTTTTTTTTTAATTTTGAATATCAAAAAATAAAAAGAGAAAGCAATAACAAACAAAAATAAGAACAAAAATTGAAAAGAAAAGTGATAAAATAATGGGTTACCTCCCATCCAGTGCCTTAGTTATTGTCGTGGCTCGACACTACCAGTGAATTTCATCAAGGAGGTTGGAATATGTATTGCAACAACTGCTTCAATTAGATGTTTGATGGTGCAAAGTAAGCGGTCTTGAAATCAAGAGAATGTGAATTAGGATGCTTCGATTTGATCTTTTTTGCACTAACCTCCAAATCCTTCAGAAATTGCCTTTGTTCTTCTCCTTCGTCCTTAGCTTGATTCTGCTCTTCTTTGTGTACTGAAGAGACCACATCATTTGAATCAGATGGCTCAACCTCAACTTGTTCTTCTTTTTCAACCTCTTTAACTTTCATGTCCTCCTTGACTAGGTGTGCTTCAGTGACTGGATTTAATCTGAACAGGATATCTTCAATGATTGACTCCTTAGCCTTCATGACTTCGTTTCTCTCATTGATCCATGCCGATGATGGCTTTACTCTGGACAAGACTTCATCAATGATTGACTTTTTGGGCTGAGCCGGATGAACCTCTAGAAGTGCAGCTTGCCTTTCTTGTATTTCTCTCAATTTTTTCCTCAGTAGATATGCTTCAGTTACCAAAATTCGTTGCTCTTCTAGAGTCAGATCAACATCGCTCACCATCTTTTTCTCGTTGCTCCTCGTGATTATGCACCTGCAAGAAGAAGGATGGATGCATCAGTTTGCGTCGACCGACGTGCTGACTGCTTCGGTCGAAATAGAAACTCAACTCACACACGCACGCTCGCAAAAAAAAAAAGAAAAATAGATAATTCAATAAATATAATCCCAATCCAGAAGATATCAAACAAAACAGTAATAAAATACAATCTGACTATCCCCGGAAACGGCGCCAATTTGATCGATGCAAAATCTGCACACAGATTATAGCACAGGGCAAATAAATTTATAAATAACCCGAAGGTATGTCGAACCCACAGAGATAGTGCAACGAAAGTAATTCATATACTGAATGTAGTTTTTCAATCTTTTGTTTGGGCAAAACCAAATTTGAGAGTTTTTTGGGTTTTATGAAAACAACTTTTAAAGAAATTCAATTAAAAGAAAGCATAGATCCTAGGGAAATCTATCAATCTGATCAACATGCAAGAAACAAATAGTTCAAACCCATAAAATATACTTTTGGTGGAAAATCTGGTAAAGTGGAATCAACTCCTTGGTCGGGCAGTCAAAACCTAGAATATTAACTAGTGATTATCTTCCTTCAAAAAAAAAAAAAAACTAGTGATTATCTCCTCTCGGTTTAAAAAACACAAGTTAATCAATCTCAATAAAAATCAGATTAATCCTATAATTGAATTCTTCTTGGTCGGACAGAAAATCAAATGTATTAAACTCTCACATCCTATTATCAATTCTCACCTCTAGGTCCTTCAATTAATAACAAAAACTTATTCCAATCTTCATCTCTCGATCCTTCAAATGAAAATAGATTTGAAATAAAACCAAAGAGTTTAAACCAATTAAAGGGTTTGAAGAATTCAAATCAAAACATGTATCACAAATGTAGAAACCCTAGAATCTGATGA
Source organism: Plectranthus barbatus (assembly GCA_026898455.1). Taxonomy (NCBI): domain Eukaryota; kingdom Viridiplantae; phylum Streptophyta; class Magnoliopsida; order Lamiales; family Lamiaceae; genus Plectranthus; species Plectranthus barbatus. The sequence goes on along the minus strand of JAPKLW010001047.1, from coordinate 28,207 downwards.
AGAATCTAGCCTAGCATATTAAAGATAAAGATTGAAACAAAAATTAAAGATTGCATTAAAATAAAGGTGCAGAAAAATAATGGTACAAGAAAATAAAGGTTTTGATTCCAGCCCTTAAAAATAAAGAAAACTAAACTATGAACTAGAATTTAAAGTTGGACTGGAATAATAAACAATGAACTAGACATGAGTTTATATAGGAGTAGGGTAAAGCTCTTGAATGGTAGGAATTGATGAAATTTGGCGTTTCCTTCTTGAGTTGATGGTATATAATGTTTTCCTTCTTTGCACAAAACTTCAAAAGGAATGATTTTCTTGGTTGAAACTTCCCTTTTTGGGTCTTTAATGCTTCCAAATTGATGTGTAACTTGAATCCCAAGCAATTCTCGCCCAAAATATGTGAAAATCTCGCAGAATCTCGCCAAAACAGTCCATCTCGGTCGAGATGAACCTTGTCTCGGTCGAAACAGACACCATTTTCGCCACTTTTGACCCTTCTGCGCAGTCTCACGATTTTGGCCATATCTTTTGTTCCCGAACTCCGATTGACCTGATTCCAGTTGCATTGGAAAGCTAACTCAAACGTATTTCAAATGGCATGCTCCATTAGCTCAGATTCCATCTGTGAAAGAATTCGTGAATATTTCTTTGAAAAGCTACTGCTTTCGGTACGGGTTTCCATTGGATTTGACCTAAAACCTGCAAATTCTTACCATGACAAGCATAACACCCTCTAATATATACTCATGCTTAGAAATAAGTAAAAAAATAACAAAATGCACTTGAAACAATGGAGAAAAATATAGATAAGTGAGTATAATTATGAGCTTATCAGATTCTCCTTTCTCTTTCTCTTTCTTAAGCCTTGCGTTCTCGACGCTTAGATCTTGTAGCTGTATTTTTAGCATTTCCACTAACTCTTTCATGCTTGCTAGTTGTTCTTCTACGGTTGAAGTGTTAACCATCATCACTGATGAGGAAGCATTACTTCTATGCACTTCATCGTCAGAACCAGTTGGCTTTAGAGTTTTCAATGCCTGTCTTGCCATACTTCTTGTAATGACACCGACAACTTTTGAGGTATTTGATGCTTGAGACATCCTTGAACTTGAATGAAGAGAAGAGATGAAAGGTAGAGATTGTCCCACTGGGCGTGCCAAAATTTGTAATCACGAAAATCGTATTCAATTAAATAAACACGAAATTTGGATACAATTCGATTTCAATTTGGATCAAAAAATATTTTGTGGATTCTATCTCTATTATTCCTTTGATTCTTCTCTTCGAACTTGATGCTTGAGTGTTCTTCGAGGTCTTCAACAGAATTTGGCTCCGTCGGTCCTCTTCAACTTGATCTTGAAGTTTTAGAACGTTAACCCAAAGGGTTTTCACCTTGTTTTTGGATTAAACGTCATGTTTGGATGATTTCTTTAAGAACTTCAATCTTGTTCTTCGTGGGCTTGAAGCTTGATCTTCTTGTTCTTCTTGAATTCAATCTTTGATCTTCTTCTTCAATAATTTGGATGGTTGATAACGTTTCTTCGGGGACTACGAGCCTTGATTTCGAATCAAACGTAGGAATTGCTTGACTTTTGATGAAGAACGCGTTGAAGATGACAAAGAACGCCTTCGAATATTCAAACGAATGCCTTGAACTTTGGAGATAATTCTTCCTTCAACTTTGAGCTTGATAAGTTCGTTATTTTGCTAGCTTATCAATGAGTTTTTGTTCATTTAGTGTTCAAGTCGTGTAATTTTCATGTTTATTTGTGCATGGTTGTGTTTCGGTATTATATAGTCTTATGATGGTGAGATTTCGCAGGAAAATGGCTAAGTTTGGAGTGAGTTTGGAAACAGGCCGAATAGCTCTGTTTCGGCCGTGGTGGAGTCTATCCCGACCGTCCTGCATGCCCGGGATGAGCCTGTCTCGACTTCAGAGGATCGACGCAGGAGCTCCATCTCGGCCGTGGTGAACCTTGCCACGGCCGAGATGGAAGGTCGAGATGCTGACGTGTCAGACCGAGATAGAGGATTTTGACGAGCCGCGTCCCGGCCGAGATGGACCTTGTCTCGGCCGTGGCGAATCCAGCTGAGGCAAATTTTGTGAAGATTTTAGCCTTTCTTTCCTTGTTGAAGTATTACCTTATTAGAATTATTCCTACATCTACAAAAACACTTGATTTTCGAGATTCTAGGGTTAGACAGTTAGTATTGAGAATTTTATATTATTCCCAAGGCAGAGAATTGAGATCTATTGTTATTTTGGAGTTGGAGACCATTGATGAAGTTGAATGCTTCCATCAAGACTCAGTTTTAAATGCAAGTTGTTATTTCAGGTTTAATCTTTTCATGATGCCCTTTATTATGAATATGTTGAACTAACTTCTACATCAGATTCTAGGGTTTAAAATCTATCTTGAATACATGTTTAGATTAATTTATTCAAATGCTTTTCCTTGACTGATTTGTGGAATTCTGTGCTTTGATTCGAACCTAATTTTGTTGGCCACTTAATTAGGTTATTAGTTAATTAATTTGAGACTCAAAAGGTGATGATTGATTAACAGGAAAAGAATTTCACAATATAATTCATCATTCTTGTCTTAAGAAGAGGGAATTAGATTATAGGAAAAACATCTGTTGTTCTTTGGAGTTATTGATTATTTCTTGAGACCGAAAGGGTATAGGATTTCAATAATCTACTTTGTGAATTGTCTTAAAACGAAGTTTACAATATTTTTCCGATTTCCATCTTTCAAGGAATTAAATTGGCATTTGATGAATTTATCTTTGCATGTTAGGAAAGATAGTAATAAAATCCCTAGAATCTGAACTTTTGCATTTATCTGAACAATCCTTCGAATTGCCCTCTGATAATAGTTTTTCTTTAATTGAAGAATTGTTTCTCGTTGTTTCTGAATTTTATGATACCAAAACCTTTTCAAAATTTGATTGCCTCAAACAATTTTCCGAGAAGCTATAGTTCAGTACTCAAGACATTCGTCATTTCTTTCCCTGTGGGATCGATCATTATATTTACCGCTATATTGTTAGCTATGCTAAGTCGTTAATATTTTTTAGCGATCACTCTTCAAGTTTATCCACCCTTCACTTCTTCCTTTCACTTCAATAATGCCTTGTATTTATAGGCAAAATTGAGGAGATGTAGGGCTTAGGTGGCACGATCTCATTCGTCCATTGAGTTGTGATCACACGCTTCTCATGTTTGGTGAGCTTGACATGTGCTGGCTTTTTATTGGACAATTGCTTTTATATATTAAATATCCCTTTTTATTTATTGAATTTTAGGATTCTATTTAAATAAATCCCTAAAATATAAATAAATTGGTATTTAATATTTTAAATCCACGTGGCACATTTTAATTGGCCGTGAATTTTTGTGTGCCTACAGAGAGTTACAACTCACAATGGTGAAGAAGCAAGCCCGCGCGCGGCTATGCATGGCAGTTTGATCCAGCGCCGTTTTTGCTATGATTGTTGCTATTTCGCACAATATCGGATGGCTGGCTGGTGGAGCGGCTGGCCTGCAATGATGACCACCTTCGACAAGGACACCAGGATGGCCGTTGGCTATGGATGTTGTATGTCCACAGGTAGCAGCTAGTGCATAAAACGGGCAGCGGTGGTTAGGGTTTGGGGATGCGCGGGCTGTTCTGCGGGAAGAAAACAATGCTATAACATGTTTATTTGCAACAGATAGCATACCTCGATGCGTGGTGCCTTCACCAAGACAATTGAGTTCGATTCATTGCAAAGAATAATAAAAAATAACTTGAGCTAATATTCATGTTTGTTATTCTTTGCAATGAATTGAGATCAAGTTAAAGCTTGATGATAACAAGGCCACCATCTTCATGGTGAAGCTGATAGATGTTTTTATATCTTCTTTTGGAGATTTTTCTTTATGTTTGAGAGTTTTACATTTTAAGAGATGTTATCGTTTTTTGCCATTGTTTAGCAATTGATTTGATAGAATTATTTTTTGTAATGAATAATTAAATGGTTCTCTTATTAAATTGTATTACTCAATAATCCAGTGTATATAATTCATTAAGTAATAATCTAAAATAATATTCTTCTAAAGGATCTTACATATTCCCGGTGCTTGAGATTAAGTCTCATGTAAGAAGTATGTTGGCTATGATCCACTCCGATCTAAGTACACTTAAGTGTACACATCCCTTTAAATAGGCATAGATACTTTATCGTTTTCACTTATGAGAAAGAGATATGGACATTTTGACCACTAGATCGTAAAATAATTAAGATTTCTTTATAGTGGTCAAATATCTATGTCATGAGTATTTGGCTGATAAAGGATTAAGTTCCCTTATGTCAGGCCTGGATTTCTCATAAAAAGGTGTCAATATAAGAATAAATGGAACACCATTATAGATAATATGTTGAAATTGATGAAATATGACTTGCTCATTTTCGTTTAAGACCAAGCACCAAAACAACAATATACTAGTATCCGCTAAATAAATTCCATACACTTCTACAAGATTCTGGCAAATGGTGAAAGCCTATTTTGTTATGATTGAAGGTGTTAAGATTATACGTGCTGACAACGGAATCTGATAAGTTAGAGAGAGAAATTTAATCAAAGTTGTTTGTGGGCTGATCTAGGTAAAATGAAAAAGGTGTTTTCTTTATTGTCCTTAAGAATACATAAAACGTTGCTTGGCACTAATGTGAAATACTAAGAGGACAAATTAGTAAGAAATCACATATCCACTAGGAAGTAATTCTCTAAGTAATTAGAAAAGACAATTTGAATCCATTATGAGGACCCCGTGGCAGAATGAGCATGCCTGGGTAGGCTCGGGACCAACTACACGATTACCCGTATACGTGGGGAATAACAAGATAATGCACTAATAACTAACTCAGTAAGGAAAGAAACATTGTTATAGTGGGAGGGCAGTTTTTGAGCGACCTGACCTATGTGTGTTCGTGAAAAGCCCTTTTTGGCATGTACCCTAGAACATGATGTAAACAATACTGACTCATCGACTAACAAAAAAGTTTCAAATGATGAAGATACTATTGAATGGCATCATACCATTAATTCAGTTATGAATCACTAATGACCATGAATGTATACCAAGAATCTATCTTGTTGAGATAGCTTTCCAACTATGAATAGTGGGTTGGTATACAAGAGAATAATAATCAAATGGTGACCTTGGTTTGTAAAATTCCAATAGATGTAAAAGATTATAGTCTATTAAAGGAAAGTATATACTATTACAATATCTTTACACTAGTTGCAGTCCATTTTTGTTCTTGCATTCATGATAGCACATATGTACTTGAATAACTAACACGGAATGTTACAATCCACATTTCTTTGAGAAACAGTAAACTTGGGGTAGGTGTTGACATTAATTTGCTACAGCTAGTTGGACTTGTGCATTAAGGTGAGAAGTATCTTGTCTTAAAGTTAAAAGCTAATCCTAGTTTGAATTTAAAGAAGCTTCATGATCGCACAATATTAATCTCAATAAGATAAATCTTTTTTAGATTTTTTAGAAGTGGAGCTATGTGTACTGGTTGTGTGTTTGTGAAAGGAGGTTTTACTTATACATTGTGTAGATAAAATTTTTGCATTCCGAAATGGTGTGGGAGTGTTGTCACACACAATGAAAGGTTATTCGAACAATTTCAAAAGGAGGACCTAAGAAATGCTAGTTACACCCCTGGGATTAAAATCATACAATACTGCAAGAAAGAGATGTAAGGTATTGGGTCTCGCGGATAAAATTGAAATTGTAGTGGTTCATTCTTCGTATGCAAGTGGGCCATAAAAAGATTGTTATTTTTAGATGGCATTTTTCTTCTAAGAAGTATAAGATGAGATTGCATGAATATCACTTGATTTGGCTTTGTGGTAAAATCTCTCGCTAAGAGCAGAGAGCTGAATAGTAGGAAGATAATTTCAGACAAGATCTTCATGAGAACGATGAACTTCTCTTCTAACTGAGCAACAACATAATCCCTTAGCTCATAGGCATCTTAGTTGATCTTTGGTTGGATGGTGAGAAATAGCATTAGAGAGTTGAAGAGTTTTAGAGAAATAAAATTTTGGGGATATGAAGAGAAATTTAGAATGATACCTTTGAAGCTTTCCAAGGGCATCATTAAATATCCACAAATTCCTTGGGATTTTGAACGTCCCGAATATCTAGAAGAAATAATCTTCATTTTGCATCCGCGATGATAGTTGTAGAGACCCTCCACGTGTCTGCTTCTTCTATTAAGTTTCATTTTATTCTAGTTCACATATTATAATACATACTAATTCTCATGTAGCAACATGAATATTAATTGGGAAGTGATATTTCTGTCAGCCATCAGTTAGGTTAGCATGAATCAAGTTTTTAGTCTACAATTATTAGGTCCTCTCTCATTTAGTTAGATCCATAAACAAATGAAATAGATGTCTTCTTGAATGCATGAACCGAGAAAGATTAAGATAATTTCATTCTCTAGAGACTAAACAATTTAGTTATTATTTTGATATCTAGAGTTCAATTATTTTCTTGTTGTATTAGTCTAGTTTTATTGTAACAATTTAGTCATTTAGTTTTTTAATGCGTTGTATTAGTTTGTTTCTACACATACATGGTGGTATAAGAATTGAAGAGAATTTTTATTTTTTTTCCCCATTTTTACTATTGGTGTGTGAATATAGGGAAATGAAGTTCTAAATTTTGAGATCTATGCAAGGTTTGTTTGAAATATGTTAATCAATACTAACTTACTATAGAGGTTGCACTTTGAGATCTACATTGATTATTCACCAAATTTTGGGCAACAAATCACAGATTTAAAAAAAAAGGCATTTATGCAGCTACAAATCCATCTCTAGTGTAGCCACATGAAGAAAAGGCTGCGCCTTGCGATGGGTGGTACCTTTAATATATGATCAAAACTTTAATTACAGAAAAAATTATGCCTTATTTTTTTAAATTTAAGAATAGGTCTAAACTTTTGAACACCATTTACTTTTTAAATTTTGTAATTTGGACATGCATGTTCCCTTCTCCACACACTTAGTTTAAAACATATTTTTTGTATGCTTTTAATTTTAATCCAATTAGTATGTGACTAAGTTTTATATTTCAGTTTAGACCTCAAGGATAGCTCTAGTCATCTTAAGAAGGACAATGGTTTTATTGTGTTTTTTATGAGGCTACAAGGTTATTATTGGTAATCCATATTTCATTTTATTTCCTTTTTTGATAATATAATGTTTTTGATTGGCTATGGGTTCTTTTAGATTTAAGTTATTCCAGTTACTCCATGAATGAGATTCAAGTTAATACTCTACTTTTTATTCTGGAGAGGGGATTGGTTTTCATACTGCTAATCTGATAACATCTCAATTTTTTTTTGTCTTTTCAGATGGATATTTCTCCTTCAGCCAAACAGTTGGCCCCAACTTTCCTTGACTATACCTTCAACGTTATGTATGTATGGATCTTTTTGTATTTATTTATTAGTATTATAATCCAATTATATTGCATTTGAATAATGTTTCTTTTGCTCTTGTTCTCTTTTGTTCATGATTGCCAGTTGCACCCAAATTAGTTTGAGGTGGAAATAAGATGCAATTGATGCTTACGAGCACTTGATTTTGACTAGTCTTTTTTTAAGATTTGGAAACTTTTTTATGCCTTTTTTAGTTTTGAATGCGAGTACTTTTGTAAATTTACAAATAACTACTCAAATTACTTGTATTTTGTATTAAATATATTTTTAATAAATGTTGTTTGAAAGTTATTTATTGAATTGATTTTTCGCTTATTGATGTTTAGATTGAAAAAATATATAAAATACATATTTGATGAACATGATCTTTTATGATATTATTTATTAGCTAAAATAATTTTACTCACAATAAAATTCGTCAACTTAAATTTATTTTCCTAACAGGTAAACTTGTAAACTTAATGATTTATGCTTAGACTGAAAATAATGGCGACCGAGTTGCTCTGTGGTCTCTGCCACATGTATAAATAAAAAAAAAGAAAAAATATTACAAATTTCAAATAATGCAACAGACAAAGGTCCCTTCCCAATTCCATTCCAACCTTGTTAGGGCTACCCCTTTTTAATGTTTTTTTAATTTACAACCAATCACAACATCCCACTTGTATTGTTTTATGTTTTGTTAGAAATTGATATATATTTTTTATGATATCATAAATATAAATAAAAAATATACCAAAATTAATAAAAAAAAAATTCTACAAATAGAGACCAATATTGATATATTTATTGTTTGATTTTAAATTAATATATATATTACATCATATTGATTGATCTACACCATTTATAAAAAAATAATCAATCTCAATCGTCCGTAGAAAGCACAATCTATGTCAACCTGATATCCACCATTTTATTTTGCTTATCAATAAAATTTACTTTTATTTAATCCCCTTACAAAAATTTATATTTTTTTTAATTTTAATTACAACTATTAATTTTAACTTTATTTTCTTACAATAATTTATAATTTTTATTATTTTAGTTATTCATTTTATTTTTGAAAATAAAATTAAATAAAGATTATATATAATATTGTGGTTGGATGGTTGCTGATAAAGTATGTAAAATTGTTGTGGTTGGCTTGAAATGATATTGATGATGTGGAAGAGAAAGAAATTAATTATATATTAAAGTTGTTGGATGGTTGGGTGGTTGCTTTAGAGATAGCCTTATAATGAACTTTGTTACTTTAGATGTATTTTTGTGACATGGATATGTGTGAGAAGTGGTAGGATTATAATGACACTCAACTTTGTTACTTAATATTTATTTTCCAGACACATAATATCTGTGAGAATTGGATGTGGATGGATTATAAAGACACTCCTAATACATTTTCCTGACACATAATATCTGTGAAAATTGGATAGATTATAATGACACTCCTACTGTTGTTATAAGATCCTTATCCTATTATAACACCTTTTGAGACAACAAGGTATAGCAGCAGGATACTAGACTATTGGAATAATTATATATGTCATGATAACCATCAATTAACAACATGTGACGTTGTTGGGACAGACCGAATTTGTAATAGTGACATTCTACCCAAAACCGAATTTGTAATAGTGACATTCTAAATTGATGAATTTTGACATTCTACCCAACAACCGAATTTGTAATAGTGACATTCTAAATTGATGAATTTGTAATAGTGACATTCTAAATTGATGATTTTTATACATTTCTTTGCTGCTTCAAAAGAACACATAAAATAGAAATAATTCCTAATATAATAAGATCAATATAATTATTCCTTCTAGATTTTAATATCGTTTACTTAAAATCTAGATAATAGATTTGAATAAGATCAATGCAATTAATCCTTCTAAATTAGTATCCTTTAATTAAAATCTAAATAGCAGATATTTTTTAGCATGTGCTCTTGTAAGTGTATACGTAGTTGTTTTCAATGTTGAATAATTATCAACATCAGAAAAACCTAAAACTCAGATATTTTTACCATGTGTTACTCAGATATTTTTACCATGTGTTCTTGTAAGTCTATGTTGTTGTTTTCATTGTTGGAAGAATTATCAACATCATAAAAAAACACAAAACTCTTCCATAAGAGAATATTAAAGATTATTCATTTTTCTTTGTGTTGCAACAACATTATGCATATTCAGCCGATCTCTTGGATGGGCTCAAGAGGGTAGATTCGTCTCTGCCGAACTTCAAGCTCTTGGCATCCTCCCTAGAAATGCCGAAGGAGTTCATGAGGACTTCGTTGGGCATGGCCCGGATGGCGGAGAGGCGGCCGGCGAGGTGGCCGTCCATGGCGTTGGCGTTGGTCTTGAAGGTGATCCACTCGAATCCCTGCTCGCTTGCCTTGGTGACCACCACGAAGTTCTGAGGGATGACAACCAGCTGCCCCTCGCTCACCACTTCGTCAAACACTGATCTGCCATGGGTTCCCACCACCTGAATCCTTGCACTTCCTCTCGTCACGTACACGGCCGAGTGCGAGTTTGTGCTCCAGTGTGGTGCTACTAATGCGTTCTATGTTCAAAAAACACACACCACAGGTCAGTTAGTAAGATTTAATTAATTAAGATAACAATGTTAAAGCTAGTAATTCATTAATTAATTACCTTGTAGAGGATTCCTCTTTGAGCGCTGAGTTGCAGGTAGCTGAGGATGGGGAGAGTCTGGCTGTTGATGGTGCTGATGCGGCCGCCACGAGGGTTGTACACGTCGGCGCTGCTGGGACGGTCCATGTTCTCCCTGATCTTGTAGGAGCAGAAGGTTTCTTCGAGGCCATTGTATGGTTCTGATCTTCTTTTTCTTTGGCTTTCATACTCCTCTTCGGGAAGCACCATCCTTAGCTTCTCGGCCCTGACGATGATGCCTCTGTCATCCTCTCTAGCCTGCAATTTCTTGATGAGCTCGGGATCCGTGTTGAATGATTCGGCTAGAAGTTCTTGATCGAATCCGCTGAAGATGTTGCGCCATTCCTGGCTTTCTTCTTGTCCTCTCTTGCTTTGCCCTCTTGATGACTCGAATCTTCTACTCTGTCCCTGGCTTTGGACTGATTGTGGGTTTCCGGCCAGGAGGAATTTCTGCAATAATTAATTTATTAATCAATTATAACTCTGAATTCTCCATAAACTTAATTAGTTTTTAACACAAGACTAGTCTCACTCTGAATTTGAAATCAAGCTGGTTTTGGTCGTTGCCAACATCCAAGATGGACACGAAGGTCAAGGGGGAGTCTCCGTCGTTGTAAAGGAAGGTGGTGATACCCTGCTGCAATGCGAGGACATCGCCACGGCGGAATCGCCTCAGCTTCTGGTGGCGGTCGCCCCTCCGCCCTTCCTCCTCTCCTTTGTAGGCAGAGTAGCGTGAGCTCGATCCCGACTCCGATTCGAATGTTTCGGCACACCCGGGAATCACTGTCCCCAGAATTCCATTACCTGCATGCATTTGAAAATCAACAACAAACATAAATTAAATGAACACAGCTACAGCAAGCTTGTAATAGTAATAGTAATACTCGCCTTCGACGATGAAGGTGAGTTGAGGAGCGTTGGTGTAGTACGGCAGAACCAAGCCCTTGGGCTGGACGACATGTCGAACAAACTCGATTCCGGCGCACTCGAAATCTTCGGTGGAGCTGTCCCAGTACTCGCTGATGCCGGCCTCCGACTGGTATGTGTAGCTTGGCTGACGGGCGGTGAGGCGCTGGATGTGACAGTCGGTCTTGGCGCGGAACCGGTGCTGCTGCTGGCTCTGCAGGCTCTGCCAGAACTGCTGCTGCTGCTGTGGAAGGAACTGCTCCAGCTGAGCTAGGCACCCATGCAACAGGAACAAAAAGCTTAGGCAGAGAGAGAGGGACACAGCTTTACCCATGGTGGGAACTCAGCTAGATTCAAAGACAGAGAGAGAGAGGGGTTCTGTTGTGTCTTTGCGTGGTGAGATGTGGAGATTGGAAAGTGATCAAGATTTATAGAAGCGAGGAATGGACACGTGAATTGAGTTGCTGGAACACTTGGCTGATTTCATTGTGCATGTGTATTTGTTTGTTTTGCATGAAGAGAATGATTTGTTGAGTTTTTCCTCTGTATCAATTACACATAGCATTGTATGTGGCGGTAAGATACGTTTCTCTCTGCATGTATGACTTATTTGTCGGGGATTCGCTATTTCTTTTATTGCTCGTATAAATTTTACACCAACTTCTGAAACATCAATATCGTGTGCTAAATTTGCTTGTATAAAGAGATTTAATTTTAGAATCAACTATCGAACTGACAATAACAAAACCTAGTACTACTAGTATTCCTAAATGGGTGATTTTAATTTAGGGGTGGCAATTTTTTATCCGATTCGATAATCCGACACTAATTTGCACGATAATAATGGATACGGATTGAGGTTTATCGGATATGGATCCTTATCGGATCGACACGATAAGGACACGAAGATTTCGAATCGGGTTCGGATTGGATACGGATCGGATTGGATAATTCATTGAACGGATCGGACTCGGATCGGATACGATATCCGTTAATAATTTAATAAAAGTTATTTAATTTTTTAAAATATAATAATTAATTAATTGATTTTTGATATATTAGTTTAGATTTAGAGTTCTTTCAAAAACTCAAATATTTTTGTTCTTCATTGTCCGTGTCTTATTTTATTAATTCACCACCAAAACTAAATTTATTTATCTATTCATTATATTTTTTAATATTTATTTTCTTCTACTATCAAAATTTAATAACTTTTTTTTTGCTCAACTTCAAGTTCAATTAGTTTGTATCAATCGATTAACTAATTGCTAAGATCTTAAATTTTAATACTGATGAAAGTATTATAGATTCTCATTTATTGTCTCAACTCTTGCAATTTCACTATGAGTGATGAAAGGTACTAATTACTCCATAATTTATTTTATTGTTATAAATCTTAATTAATATTTCTCTCCTTCAAAATTGTTAGTGGAGTATATTGATAACTAGGGTGAAAGATTGATCATATTTAGAAATGAGCAAGTTTAACCACTAGTATTTGAATTTAAAATTTATCTATTTATTTTGGAATATTTGATTGAGGATTTTAGTTTCAAATGAAGTTGCAGTTTTATTTATTTATCCAACACATGATTTGAACAATCAAATATTAATATTTTGTAGGGAAAACTAGGAATTTTATTCCAAAAAATTAAGTTCCTCGGAATTTTATCCCAGGTTTTCATAGTTAGGAAATTTTATCCCACCTTTTACTTCTCTCAAGGAATTTTATCCTATTGAGCTGACGGTGTTATATTTTAGCTGACTCACAAGTTTTATTACACGTGGATGCTAACATGGCATCCACGTGGATTTTTTTTTATTTTTTTAGTTTTTTTTTACCAGGTTGGATTTGAAACTACGTCATTTCAAATAATATCATTTTATTAAAATCAAAATCAAAATCCTAAATTCTCCAATCCCTAAGTCTCTCCACCTCCAACGACAATCGCGACTTCTACTGCGATATTGTTAACGGCGGTCGGCTTTGACGGTGGTAGTGTTGACGACACATATCAAGGTATGCATAATCTTTCTTTTCTTTCTTGTCTCACTGATGTCGGTTTGACAGTGGCGTTTCTTAGTCCTGCAATTTTGGGGTTTACGTTGTCATTAACGACGATTTCAGTTACTCCGGCCAGTGGGATCTCTAGTAGAGTTCTAACGGGCAAAGGACTGATTTTTTTCGAGAAGGCCTTTGAACTTGGATTTTCGGACGAGTTATGCGCAATAGAGGATTTCTCGAACGGTCAAGTTGAGTCAAAGTTGGGTGTATTTGCGATGGTTCTTCTGTCTTTCGTGATTATTTCTTTGCTATCTTGTTTGTTGTTGTGTGTTGATTGTGATTGGCTCTATTTTGTTGTAGCCTTCACTTGCCCATTGCCTTGTTGGTCTCGATATTAGTCTTTCTTTTGATGGTTTGGTTATTTCTTTCATGGGGTTATTGTGTTGAGTTTGTAGAGGTATTGCTCTTGTGGTGTTGCAACGGTGGCTCTCCATTTTGGTTGTGTATCATTGTTTATTTTATTTAAGGTGCTGCATCTTGTTGATTAATTTTTGTTGGGTGGAGTCCTCTTGGTGGCATAAAGGATTTTATTTAACTGCATGTTGTCCCTATTTGTCATGAACAGGCTGATTCCAATCTACATCCACCATTGAACTAGCTTGCAGCTTTTGGTGATATGGGAAATCAAACTAATGGTGATAATATTGCTAATCTGGTGAGCTTTGAAAAAACAAATTGAGGAGAAGTCGGTGGAGATGTTCCTGAGGAATTGATTTTGCAAGAGGGTAATATAGACGTCGACAGAAGTAAACGAATTCTAGATATTTTGTTTAGAGTTTACTCAACAAAAGTTCCATATAAACAAAAGTATGTAATATGAAACCTCAAGTATTCCTGATGTATTATATATCTTTTAGTAATGGTTCAATTGATTTTTTTGTTATACAATTAGCTTGTCTCCCTTCTAATTTATCTTTACAAATTTTACATCTATACTTGCATAATTAGTAGAAAATTTGTGTAGGGTTGGTTCAGTTTTTTCATGAATTTGTTAAAAGCACTAGATTAATGAATTCATGAATTTAATAAAAGCACTAGATTAATGAAAATTTGTGCAGTAGTTGAAATATGCTCTTTATGCTTCCGCAAAAGACAACCTTCACTTTCGCAATATGCTATCAACAAAATTCACCTAAATTACACATGCTAAATGAACTCATTGGCGACAACCAAAGGATACACCAAAAAAAAAAACAAAGGAATACACCTCAATACCATTTCATAACACAATGCTCAGCATTTTTCGATAAAACAAAATAATTTGTTGTTTCAAAACAAATTAACAAAAGTTTCTATTACATCAATATACAAAAATATGATGTAATACAAAAAATAGCCAATAAAACTCAAACTTATGATATACTTCCATCAATCAAACACTTGTGAAGTGTGACTTGCACCTTCTTCTTGTCTTCTCAATACAGTGGTTCTTGTTGTTCCAGGTGGTCTGATGTATATATTTCCAGATGATCCCGTCAACACACCATAACCCTTTCTTACCTACAATTATAAATGTTAACAAGTACTCTCAAGTATATTATATATATATTTGAAAAAAATATTAAAAATAAGGTTTACCTGTCTCATTTCCAATTTCTCCAGATGATCTGATGTCCTTGTAGGCCGTCCAGGTTTCTTAGGACAAGATGACTCCGTGGAAGGCACTTGCTCTGCTGGAGGATTTTGACATGTACTCGAATTATGGCCAATCATTTTACATCTATTACACTTAACCCTCCATCCCTTCTTTCCTCTGTTTGGTTCCTCACTTACATCTCTCCTCCTATTCTTCTTCAACCGACCAGGAGGTCGTATGAAAGTAGGAGGTAATATTGGAGGACCTTCCACATTTGGCCAATACTTTTCTCCATGAATCGGTTGCAAACAATGCTTATATGCCTCAATGCAGTTTACTTTAAGGTAAAACTCATCTACATACGTGACAATGTCATCCCTAACATAATTAATACATGCAAGCGCGTGATAACATGGAATACCCGTCAAAAACCAAGCTCTACAACTACATTCTTTGTTCTGAAGATCCACAATAAAATACCCATCAAATACATGAACTTCAAATTTCATCCCCAATGCAGGCTTAATGATACAGTTATGGACCATATTTTGTAATTTATCTAACCTTTTGTCCACACTTGGGCACAGATATATGAGGAGGCTTCTAGTTTTTGCATTAACTTAGGTGATCGGCTCATCAAGCTTTGTCTAATGCCCTCCAACATGTCAATAATCGGCTTGTCTCTAAATTTGAGGATATAACTGTTGAACGTTTCACATATGTTGTTCTCAATCATATCTGTCTTTGTGGATGAAGAAATGAAAGATCTACAAAACCTCCTTGGTTCTTTATCGATGAATTGCGTGTGGGCTTCTTCAGATTCAGCTTTAAGCAGTGACATCGTAAAATCGAAGTTCATCATCGATGTGCACTTAACAGCATCCCAAAATAATTTCTTCATTTTTCGGCCAGAAAACTTCTTCTTCCAATTCGCATAGATGTGTCTCGCACAATGTTGATGTTCAGCTTGAGGAGTCGTCTTCATGATGCCATTGATTATGCCCTACATAAAATGATTGATGTATTACAACAAATGCATAATTAAAAAGTGAATATAAATGAGTATAATTAGTCTTTACCCGGTGTTTATCGCTCATGAACGTCCAATTCAAACCGTCAACAATATTTAAATCTTCAAATAAGTGTCTGAAGAACCAAGTCCATGAGGCTTCAGATTCATTCTCAACTACAACCCATGTAATCGGCCACATTTTGTCATTGCAATCTTTTGCAACAGCTGCCAACAAAGCTCCAACAAGCACTACTCACAAAAAAAAAAAAAAAAAAATCAACTTGAGTGATAAAAGTTATATTTACTTGAAAAAGAAGTAATGAAAAATGTTACCTGTTTTCAAAAAGCACGCATCAAAGTAAATGCACCTTCTACATCCTCGTAGAAATCCCTTTCTCAAAGCTGAGAAACCTATATAAACTCTCTCAAAAATGGGTTGTTCATCATTACTCAAACTGGTCTTTAGAAAAAATCTTCCCTCCCTATCCATTTGTTGTAGATGGGCAACATATGATTTTAAATTTTTGTAGTGACTCTCTAATGACCCCCTTAAGTGGAGTAATGCTTTCGTCTTTGCTGTGTAACACAAATCTTCGGTCATTATCACTCCATACCTAAGCTGAATATCCTGAATAATTTCTTTTGCGGGATAGTTGAAATTCCTTTCCAACTTAGACAAGATCACCGAGGCCATCCAATCACTATTAGCTTGTTTATTGTAACTTTTTCTCACACACGTGTGCTTATCTACCATTGTCTTGATAATAAAAGTCGACTCATGTGCCACTCTACTTGCATATATCATCCAAGGGCATGCACCATCACACTTAGCTTCAATCTTTTTCTCATCTGATTTTTTCCACCCAATGTTATATCCATTTTCTATGGCCCAATCCCTAATTGCCTCTTTGCATTCCTTAAAATCGGAGAATTGCATTCCCACCTCAAAGACTAAACTCCTCTTGTCCATTGTAGTCTTATAAACTGTCAATCCACGACTCTTTTTGCTTCTCCTAAACCCTAACTCCTCTTCATCTGATTCTAAGAAATAAAGTGAGTCATTAAATGACTCATATTCTGACGCTAGACTCATATTGTCGTGTTCATCATTACACATAACAATCATGGCATCATAATCAATGTTATCCATTGAATATAAAATCTGTAATATTACAATAAAATCAAAATTAACAGAGTTAGCATAAATCTTTGATCTAATATTAATCTTTCATCTAATGCCAACATCATGGAGTTATACAAATAATAAGAATTTTTTGTTCAATAATAACAATTTATGTTGTTACACACGAATTTTCCCAAATATTTGTGAGAATTATGGCAGCCACGACAAGAGAATTCTCTTTTCAAAGTTAAATAGCTTTTATTATTTCTAATGTTTCATCATGAACTAAAATCAAACATAAAAAAATTGTTGCTTCTAAAATCAAATCCACGACTGTGACAAAGAAATAAAAAAAAGGACTACACATGCCTGATATGTGTTGCCAACACTATCGCCGTCAACGCCAACAAAAATCAATCATTCACCCGTTCGAACTCTACTAGAGATTCCACCGGTCGGAGTAACTGAAATCGCCTCCTGTGACAACGTAAACCCCCAAATTGCAGGACTAAGAAACGCCACTGTCAAACCAACATCAGTGAGACAAGAAAGAAAAGAAAGATTATACATACCTTGATATGTGTCGTCAACACTACCACCGTCAAAGCCGGCCGCCGTTAACAATGTCGCAGTAGAAGTCGCGATTGTCGTTGGAGGTGGAGAGACTTAGAGGTTTTAGAATTTAGGATTTTGATTTTGATTTTAATAAAATAATATTATTTGAAATGAGGTGGTTTTAAATCCAACAAGTAAAAAAAATACTAAAAAATAAAAAAAAATCCACGCGGATGCCATGTTAGCATCCACGTGTAATAAAACGTGTGAGTCAGCTAAAATATAACACCGTCAGCTCAATAGGATAAAATTCCTTGAGAGAAGTAAAAGGTGGGATAAAATTCCCTAAATATGAAAACCTGGGATAAAATTCCGAGGAACTCAATTTCTTGGAATAAAATTCCTAGTTTTCCCTATTTTGTATTATCTTATCAAAATATTATTTGATTATAATTGTGTTTATTGAAACATATTCTTATTGAATTAATCTGATTTGGATTCTTATTGGATCCATAACGGATCGTTCGGATTGGATACTTATTGGATCCTTAATGGATACGGATCGAATTCGTGCGGATACAGATTTGAACTCAACGGATCGGATACGGATACGAATTTTGATTTTTCTTAACGGATCGGATAGGGATTTGATCTTAATGGATTGGATCGATAACGGATTGACACGATAAGGATCCGATCCGCACGAATTGTCACCCCTAATTTTAAACACACCCACATTTTATCTCTTTATAGCCTCTTTTAAAAAATTAAAACATGATACTCCTATTTTATCCTTATAAAATTAATTGAAAAATTGATATTTAAATTATTATTTCTAAAATAAAGTTCCTATCAAAGTCCATAAATTAAAACACCCATTAAAATAGCATCTTCTTCTACAAAAATTAAAACCAGATTTCATCGTCTGTAATTTTGTAAACGGGGGCAAGCAAAAAGATAATTCTCCTTGGCAATATGTTTTTCTATGTGATTCCTAGGAGTCTGCTGCCTGAGCCTGCCCATCTGCAGCTTTCACCTCCCTTAGCATCATTGACGCGAAAAAATAATAAAGAATTCTAAATAAATTTTCCCCAACTCCCATCGAAGAGTGCACACCAATTTGTCATGAATTTCAAAGTACTAAAAAGAAATTCTGAAAAATTCCATAGAGCATTTGTGGTGTGCATGGTATCGTAGAAGAATGACAAATACTCAGATGAGATGGTCTCATTATTTTTACTGTGAGAAGAATTTAATGAAGTGATGTGTTTCTTTATTGCAAATGATGTCTCACTATTTTTATTGTGAAACGAATTTAATGAAATGATGTTTTTCTTTATTGCAATTGATGTATTTCTTTGTTGCAAATAATGTAATTTTTAAAAATAAAATGATGTATTTAACTTATTGAAATGATGTATTAAAGTCCGTCTCACAATAAAAAAATGTTGAAACCGTCTCTCAGGAATCCAACTCTACAAGAATTAATAAATGTTAAAGACAATAGATATCTTAAATTTAGTTTACAGATTTTATTAATTTTGATAGTAGAAAATATCCTAAATGGAACGAGTTTTATTTTAGGGGTTTTGATGGGGGCTTTGTTTTAGAGTTATATATTTGAATATTAGCTTTTTAATTAGAATTTTAAATTAAATATACAAAGTTAAAATTGGAATATTGTATATATATATTTTAAAAGGACTGTAAGAAGAAAAAATATGGCTGTGTTTAGAATAACCAAACCTAAATTCATATATCCTCGTCTATTTATATTGAAGTGCATACTTCCAACATGAAAGACTACTAATTATTTTGTAAGAAAGTAAGTGAATTACATTTGCCATCAATTTACGTATATTGGATGATTGGAATGATTTTATATTAATGGTACACACGAGTTCTTAAATAGCATCAAATGTTCAAATATGCGCGCTAAACCAGGAGTTTTATTAGAATGAAGATACCATTATATTCGAGTCTCATTAATGGTAATATTATTGAAATACGTTGACCTATTTATATGAAAACTTGATTTATAATCATAATATTTTTAGAAGCAATATCTTAAGTATATTATCCATTGTTACTTTGTATGTACTCAAGTGAATTTTTAAATAGAATAAAATATTCTAATAAACAAAATAACGTGCGATAATTAAAATATAGATTTCAGATATGTTGTTGAATGATATAAATCATGTTAGTGTATGTATAATAAAATAATAATTGATTATTATAAAAATTCGAATTCGGGTCTTGAAGGCGAAATTGTTCTTTATTAATGTAACCATTCCAATCACTACAACAAAAAAATATAGACAATGCTTAATAGATGGCACGAATACTTATTCGTGTAATAGACGATGCGAAAGTATAATTTTGTATTTTTAAAAAGGGCGACTATAGAGAATGCGGGATATCAACGTTGCCAATATTGATATAGACGACGTAGTTTCGCGCGTCGTCTATGTATAGAAGAGTTAAGAAGATACACGAGGTGATCCTGCGTGTTGTCTGTGTAAGTATACACAACCCGTGTGTCTCGCGTCGTTTAAATTTGAAACACAGTTATACATGATGCATTTTCCCACGTCGTCTGTGTTGTTCTACAATCGTTCATACACCACCTAATTGCCCACGTCGTCTATCTCCCCCAAATCCTAATTTCTCAATTGTTTATCACGCACAACCACTTTCGCCTCGGACCACTACAATCACCTTCTCCTTCTCTACCGTCGACACTCCGCCACAGTCCTATTCCTCTGAAATGGCCGAGACAGAAATCAAGAGCCTCAGGGCTTTCCGAGGCTTTGGGAGACTCAGCGGTGGAGAAAGACTGCGACGATTGATTGTCTGGGTGATTTCCTAGCAGCACGTCCTTCGGCATTGCTTTCGACATTGACGGCATTCTTCTGCGCGGCAAAACTCCCATTGGCGACGAGTCCAGTAAGTTAATAGGTGCATATCGTGCTAAGGATCTTGTTTTATTAAAGGTTGATTTCTATCTGAGTTTTTTTCAATTTTGTTATACCTAATTTATTTGTTTCTATTCTACTTTTTTGGACTGATTTCACAAATTTATCAGTAGTTCTATTAACGTGGAACTTTGGTTTGATCTACTAATTACGTTTGTTATGGAGCTTGCCCTGTTTAATGAAATTCATCACTAAATGTGCGAAGGATAACTTGAAACTAAATATAGGGCTATTTGAAAACTCAGAACTGTCTACAATCTTTTGCTGATGCTCAAGCTTAATTCTTTTCGTAGTGACAATAATACTCTCTCTTCGATCCAGGTTGAAGCCCCTAAGGAACTGTTAAGGCATATTATTATTGAATCATCATCTTCTCTTAAAGTTGGTCAGCAGTTAGCAATTGGAAATCCATTTAGTTTTGATCCCACACTCACTGCTGGCATCATTAGTGGTCTGAACAAATACATAAATGGTGAAACTGTGGAGTCACTATCAGTGTAGGCATTCAAACTGATGTTGCAATCAATCGTGGAAACATGTTTCCTTTTTAAACCTGGACTGATGTGATACTGAAACTTGCCTAAAAATGCATTTATTTGAAAACAATATCTTTTATTGTTTGATGTACAGTGGAGGCCCTTTGTTGGATTCAAAAGGAAATTTGATTGGGATCAACACTGCAATATATACTCAAACTGATGAGTATTGTCCACGATGTGTCTCCATTGATATATTTTTATGGTTATTCCTTCCGTGCGGGTGCATTTGTCATTGTATATACTCCTCATAGTAATCTTTTACCTATGGGACGATAGGTACTTCTAATGTTGTAGGCTTTGCAATTCCATTAACAACTGTGGTAATGATAGTCCCTCAACTGATCAAGTTCGGCAAGGTGTGTGCTTAATTGCCCCTCTGTCGCGCCCCCAAACCGGGCCTATTCGACAGTCCTACATGCGACACAATGCACGCTAAGGGAAGTTGTGGTTTTAAGAAGAAATACATATTCGTGCGGAAGCAAGTAAAGAATCGATCGAAAATGAAATAAGATCATGAGGTTCAAATAAGTATTTCGCAGCGGAGATTAGAATCAATTAAATGGTTACAAGCATAATGAGGCAATAAATTAACATATGCTTGAAAGGAAAAGCAATAAATAGTTCGCAGCGGAAAATGGAGTCAAATAAATGATACAAGCATGATGGAACAATATTTTAAGTCATGCTTGAAAGAATGCACAAAGGACATATTTCAATTTAGAATGCAAGTACAAATGAGACTATGTATGAAGACATAGCTCGTCGCTTCGATACCATAACCAACAAATTAAATCATGCTAGGAGAACAAGAACGATTAGCATGCTTTAGGCAAGAATGAATCATAGGAATAATAAGTGATTTCATGAACTAGAATTTAATCAATCAAGCCTTCAAGAATTCGAATCATATCAAGGTTTAAAGGAAGTGCGAATTAATCATTCAAGTATTTGAAAGCTTAGTACAAAATGAGATTGAAAAAGTTTAGATCAACAATCCAAGAAATCATATTAGTGCAATACATGCCATTCAAAAGATATGATCAAAAGCAACATGGATTCGAAATAGTACAAACCAAATAATTAATACAAATATGAACCCATTTCGGTTTCCTCCTTCGATCCCCTCCTTATAACGCCACCTTCACCTTCATCAATCGGTACCTACACGCAGGAAAATGCGCATAGGGACTAAGTACACGGAATGTACCCAGTGGTCACGGTGTCCCAAAAACAAATACATATATATATATCATTAAAACACCGCACACTCATGCATAATACAAGTTTTTATTGAAAGCCTCATGTATATGCACAAAATATTTTCCTCACTTGGGAGCTCCCACTCAAATTAGGCACCACATAATCGTTTTCCCAAACATATCAATATTTCATAATCAACATGATCCACATAATCACAAGAGGTAGGATAGGAGTGGCCACTCACTATCCACCCGGTAAGGTTTAATCACCCTTACCCATCCGGTAGTCTTATTACTATTCGGGCTAATGCATTAGGCTTACAATACCACGGGGGTAGCCACTTCCCCGATCCAACACATCTCCAAATAATTAACATTCATCCACCAATTCATACCATCGTAACAATCATACGGTGCCAAAAAATTTTGCGGTGTAGCATGCTTTTAAAACAAAAGAATCATTTTTGGAGAAAATATGTGACAAAACCATTTGATAGGATAAAGTAGTGTCCGCCTCAAATAGTTCGATGGACCCGATTATTTAGTTCCACTAGTCGATGCTTCCTTCTCGGCAATTAAAGTACCTAATTAAGGTTTGAAATAAATTACTACAATGTCTTTGACTCAAATAATTATCTAAGTTCTTAAATCAATTTAATTCAATTAATTACTCAATTACAATTTATGCAATTCAAAATTATTGAGGAAAAAGATTTAAGGAATTCTAAGTTTTATTTTATTAAACAAGATTATGGAATCCTAAGTTCTATTTTAATAAACATGGACTAATAACTTAGTCAAATTATTAAGCTAGTTAACAAGTTCAAACCAAATCGCTATATTAGTTATTAATTAAGGGTAATGGAATTAGTGATCTAGTTAACATCTTATTATTAACCTAAAGAAATTATTTTTAATTAACTAGGGGACCAATTATGCATTTAGGCCTTAGAATATTTTAGTGAAATCTGAAAATTAATCAAATTATTCTAAGTCCAAAAACATGAGTTATTACCTAACTAGTCCATTTTCAAGATAACAACAAAAATAATCTAGACACCTAATGAGGCTGATTTTAATTTTATAAAAACAAGATTTTAATGTGCATGTGTTCAAAGTGACGGTTCATTAAAATGAATTTTCATTTAAAAACGGTGAGGCCTAACATAAGCAATTTCCTAATTAACTTTCAGCATATTCAGATTTCAGCAATCAACTTCCCGAATTTTTAATAATTAATCTACCTAGTGAAATGACCTGATTTTCCTACAAAGTACTAATTAACATGTCTAGAGTTCATATTATAAAAATCAGATTTTTCCAAACTCCAAAAATATATTTTTAAGGCCGTGCAATTTAAACTGCCAGAATCTGCCACACATTATTAAAATGCTTCAAACTCGAGTTTTACAACTCCGATTGATAGAATTCCAAATTACACAGATTCCTAACTCATTCTAGTTTATACAGTTCGAAAGTCAACTCAATCCAACCATCACAGAAATAGACGTGCTCATTTTAATCTCTGTCCAAAACAGGGCATACTCCCAAATTTCATCAACACATGATTTCTCAACATACATGCCATTATCTCATCATCAAGCCCCACATATATCAATTTCAGCTCCATCTAAGTTCGAATATTGACTTTAAACATGAAAGTTCATGATTCTTAAGCTTGATCAAACATGCAATCACATATATATGCTCTATGCTCATAAATATGCAACATATATTAAGCTTAGACTTAGTTATGCATTATTTCAACCATTCCGTTTAAAATTTAAGTTGTGACTTCTTGATCCTACATACAATCACATGTTCATAACAAGGAAGTCATAGGGAGTGTAGAAATTGTCTACTTGAAGGGAGAAATTTTCAGCAAAAGGAGTTCCAACTTTCGAGTGGTTCTTGACGTTGCCTAGCTTTAATATTTATGTATTCGAGCTCCTCTCTTCGTGGGGATCACGTTTCTCCTACTTGAAGCTTGATTCCACTTCGTATTTGAGATCAATGTGCTCCGATCATAGGGCTTCTTACGTCATTGCGTAGAGGAGGTTGAGGAGGTAAGCTTTTTGTAAAAATGGAGGCTCAATATGTGGGGGAAGGGTTGGATATTGAAGGTTTTTGTGGCTGTTTTAATGGAGGTCTTGAAGGTGTAGAGAGAGAGAGAATAATGCAGGGTTTATTTGGAGAAGATGGAGTGAAGTGATTGAATGAATTTTGGAAAATCAAATAAAATGAATTTGGTTGATAAAAGGGGGAGTGTGTCGATTTTCATGGGGAAGAAATAAGGGTGGAGTGTATAGATATATTTGCATGACTTGATTGATGTTTTTGCAATGATCACAATCCTACTTTTTACTTTTACCCTCAAGTGATACAAATTCCCTTCATAGCCAATTGCCCTTGTAGGTAATTTGACCAAACTAGGTGCTAGGTAATTATGATACTACATATTTGTTGAAATTAGAATAACCCATGATTCCAAATTAAATAATTTCACTATGGTCTTGCATCCGATAATTAAATAAATAATACGACGATTTTTCATTCTTCGAACTCTCGCTTTAGAATTTTGAATCGGCTCAATCGGACATCGTATGAATATTTGGGCATAAAATAATAATATGGGTCTTCCCATATTTAATTAAATTCTCCTTCATAAAATAGAAGTAATGTGACTAATAAAATTAGTAAGTTGGAAATTAGTTATTCCAACAACTCAATCATATGTCCATCGGCTCGCGATTAAAATCAATCATTATATCGTGTACACATATATGTGTGTGTCGAAAATATTGGGCATCCCATTTAATGGAATTAAATTCCAGAATTTGCCTCAGAGGTGATATCGATATAATATAAATATTTTCCGGACTAAAATTCTCATCTCGATATTTATTTCGATAATTATGAATTTAAATATGAAAATATACATGGACTTGCTAAATTAACTAGTTGGGCTATTTTATTTATTCTCATGTGGGCTCCTATTTAATTTGGCCCAACACATTAAATAAATAGAGTCCTCTTAGCCCAATTCTCCAATTAAATAAAAAGGCTGGGCTTAAATAATTAACTCGGCCCAATCGTGTCGCTACGGCAATAATAAATATTACCGAGTCAAATAAATTATTCCGATCGTCATCCGTGATTTATTTATCGAATTTCACTATTCGTCCTCGCGGCTATAATTCGGATGTCGTAGAGAAGTCGCTTGATAATATTAATAATATAATGGTTGTAGTGACATTTGTTTCGTAATTTATTAAATAAAAGGTTGGAAAAAATACGTGGCGTTACACCCTCAATTTTGTTAAGGCTTCTTATGGTTTTATATTTTGGTTGGAAATTTGTTGTTCTTAAAGTTTTTCTTTATGAGAGAAGCAATTTCAAAATACTTGTTGAACAGGTTTCATGTACTAATCTTTGTTTATCATGTTGTATAGTGCATTTTTTGGTTAAATTTTAATATGATTGTTAGAAATACAGTTCCTTTTGTGTGTGCTCATTTGATCCTCCTGGCGGCATTGATCTTGCTGCCTTTGAATTTCATTGTTTTAAAGGGATAATGTGTGCGCATTTAATCAATAGTGTGTATATATTGGGAAGGAAATGTGATTATTTGTTGATGTAAAATCTCAGCTGATTTTTATTTTTTAACTGGTAGTGAAAGTGAGAATTAAACTCGAGATTTTCTAATTTATATTGTGAAAAGTTCACAGATTGGATGCCTTTTGGGCCCTAATTATTATTTTATATATAGAGAAATTAGAATAATTGGTATTAAAAACAAAATTTCTTTTAATAACAATGAAATTTGTATCATAGATTGATTATATCGAACATTTATATTCTTTTAACTATAATGTTTTTAAACATAATATATATACTAAGAGATTGAATATATAAAAATAATATATATTAGAAAAACACAAGTTAGAGAACACAACAATATATATTTTTAAAGTATAATACATTTAACAAAAATTAACAATATATTTTAGGCATAATGTATGAGTAAAAAAGCACAAGTAAAATAGCAAATTTTAATTCCCACCATAGACTAAGTATATATGGAAAACAAAAATTCATTCCCACATAACAGTTTGTTATGTTTCAATATATGACAGGTTCCAAAATTATACACATCTACTTTCCTTTACATAATCTTAATAATAATATTTTTTTAATAAGAGTAATTATTCAGTAGATAAGCTATCTTAGTAGTTATGAAGAATAAAATATAAAACCCATTTGTCTTTTTAGTTTTGTTTTATTTTCATTTGTGTGTGATCACAGCTTTTATTCATAAAATAAAAATAAGAATCTTAACCAAAAAAGTATGAGTATTTTTTTTCCTGTTATATCTCTTTTTCTATTGTCGTTCGAACTTCCTGGATTTATTGCCTATTATTTGCATTAAAGTGCAGTCTTTATAGTGAAATATA
>JAPKLW010001046.1:257919-275114 GCA_026898455.1 Plectranthus barbatus | reverse complement strand
TTTTTATCCCTGGGGTATGCCCCTGTGCTGCTGTAAGGTTTCGGCCTATACTCGGTTTACATTTATGCTATTATCTTTTCACTCTCTAAAACCCTTGTGTTTGCTGTGTGAATATACTGACGTTACATATATTATTGTATGATTTGGGCATGTGTCCACTGAGTGCAATTAATGTACTCAGCCCTCCACATATTTCTAAATGTGCAGGTTGCAGGTGATGGAGCGGGAGGTGTTACTGCGTGGGGGTTCTTCCGAGTAATTGTTAAAGCTTATATCATCTATTATTATACTTGTAAAATGTATCTGTATGCTATTCCTTTCTTCCATGTATTCCTGTTGATTCTTTTGGGTATTGAGCCATGAGCTATGTCTTCATACATAGATTCACTTCGCTTTCCATATTCTTTGAGTTATTTATTGATGATTCCATTGGATTGGTTATTGGTTGGGTTATGAATCGGTTCTTGAAGTATGAGTTGTTGATTTGGTATTGAGCCGATCCTCTTAATTGAATTATGAGCTGATGTTGATTCGATGTCGTGATTTATCTCATATGCTTGAACCTACCTATTAGTTCCTTGAATTCCATATACTCTTTCCATTGTATCTTGTCGTCTCGTATCTTGCCCTTGCCATTTATTCTATCGAACTTCTTGGCTAATCATATCAATCATTATCTATTGTGATCACAAGTTTCATTATTTGTTTCGTATACTTGGTGATTGAATACTTTTGTTGCCTAAATACTCTTTCGTGCCCTTAATGATTTGTTGTTTTCATTGTTTAGTTATGTTTTTGTTAAATATCTCTTAAGCATGTTTATCAACATGCGTGACTGTCGCATGGGCCCCGTTTCGGGCTGTGACACCCGTTATATAACAACGAAGGTTATAACCTGTATTTCAAGTATCCTATACAACTTAAGTTAGTGAATTATGCTTTAACTTAATGAATGTTGACTCCCGCACCACTATATATCATGTCTCATTGATTGTTTTCAGTTATATATTTTTGCTAAGCACTTTACTATTTTGAAACCCAATAGCCATCTGCTATTGAAGTATAACTGAACTGAGATATTAAACTTGCTCGACCTAAGTTTTATTTTCTGCCCACCCATCAAGAGTCAGCTGCGAACTGAACCTTGGGTCCATCTATTTTGTTTATTATCAAGTCGCTTACGCATGCACGTTATCTCAAATTTGAGACCAATAATAATCAAATCAACCAAAATAATATATAAATTTCATTTCTTGCAAAAACTATCTAAGCCAACCAAATCGTTTTAATATGATTTGATATATTTTTTCGATCAATTTAGATGTAAAATTTTCAAATTGTATCTGTTTTTTTACCAATACTTAACTCTTAAAAAGAGCCAAAACAAATCGTACTCACCCCTACCTCATATAAGAGTAGCAATCGAGATTGTTTATATAAATTCACAATGACAGTAAACATGCGTTAAATTAATTAATTAGATGAATATTCAAACAAAAAATACTAAATTTTTTTTAAAACCTTTTGGTATATCTCATTAATATGATGTGAGGTGTCGTTTTGAGAAATAAAAGTTTTGTAGAATTAACATTTGAGATATTGAACTTAATTGGGTCACTCAATTATAATTAGATTATATTATCATTTTCGCATGTAAATAATTTTCATACTCTAATATAATTTCACTTGACTAAGAGTTTATAACACAATTGTGATAACACTCTCACTTGGAATTAAACGATTGGTTTGATAGATAAATTAAACTCGATGACTTTATTTATTGCATGTCACTTGGAATTAATCGATTGGTATAATAGATAAATTAAATTCAATGACTTTATTAATTGTATATTCATTAGACCCAATTGTTTTCCATCGCCACTTTAATATATATATATATATATACTTAGATTTACATCTGCGCGATGCGCGAAAAAATGCGTATTTTTAAATATCTCTGGACCTTATCTATATTTAAACGTCTTAATATTATTTAATAAAATATATAAAGAAACACTTATTATAGTAATATTGTAAATAACATTATTCACTAAATTAAGAATAGTATGTGCTTCTATTATAAGAAATCCATAAAGGGAATATTTATGATTGGAGATAACCACTCACGTGTGTTAATGAATACATAATATGTAATTTCTTTAAAATAAGGTATATTGTTTATGATTAATTAGTTATGAGTTCAAGTAACGGAAAAAATATCTTCTTGTCCCTTGTTCGAGGTGCAGTGGTAAAAGCACTCTACTTATAAATACGAGGTCATGGATTTGAATGTGGGGTTTATTCTCAAACAATAAATATGCAAGGTTAAAATCATATTTGTTGCAGTAAACTATTCAATTAAGTAAATAATAAAGCGGGAACATTTATTGTACACTGCTCTACTTAATATATTAATATATTATTATTTTATCCGTGCCTTGTACAAAATTATTAGATTTAAGTATAGTTGACAAATTATAAATATATCAAGCGTTTCATTTTAGTAAAAAATATGTCACATTTAGATATAAATATTATATATATAGTAGTTATGTGTATCAACCATAATATAAATGATATAAGTTTTCAACCTAATGTACCCACATTATATATTTTTAACATAAATTAATAATTTAAATTGGTGTACCCATGGTTTATATTTTTAATGAGTTGGTCTCTTAAGAGACGGTCTCACCATTTTTTTTATTATGAGACGGACCTTTATACATCATTCAATAAGTTAAATATATCATTTCATTTTTAAAAATTACATTATTTGCAACAAAGAAATATATCATTTGCAATAAAGAAATACATCATTTCATTAAATTCTTTTCACAATAAAAATGATGAGACCGTCTCATTTGAGAATTTGCCATTTTTAATATATAGATAGTATTACTTTTAAGTAACATAAAAAGTCAAACTGATACACTCACATTTATATATTTTAGCATAAAATAAAAATACTAAATAAAATAAAATAGAAAAATTGAACTGATGTACCCACATTGTAAATGTTAACTTATGTTGTTCTTTTACTAATTTAAATTAAAATTATAAAATAACATGTGATATTTAGCTATAATATTATATATAAATTTCTATAATTATATTTGTAATTATAAGAGTTTCTTATTAATCATTATAGCACATATTATATATAATTCAATATTTTAAATTATAAAAATAATTAATTGTATCGGATTTGCAAAAATTAATGTATAAATTATAAATATAAATAATAAATTAACTAATGTTATATTAATCTATTTTTTAAATTTATTAAATATTACTATCTTAAGATTTTTGAAAAATATAATTTTAAAACAATTTTGTTTGTAATCATAATTTAAGTTTGCATGCTATTGTGTAAATTTAATTATAGCTTGATTATCGAATTTATATCAATTATTGAAATGTTGGTAAAAGATAAAATATTTTGTTAACAATTAATGAAGATAATTGTCTTTTATTATGGAATATGAAAATTAAAATAAGACCGAGAGATCTTTTTTCTGTTAAAAAAAATAAAAATTTATATCTATATGTTGAGGGTGGGAATTGAACACAAAAGCTCTTGGATGCAGAAACTTAAACACAACACCTAAGACCAACTTTATCACTTAAACCTTTTTTATTGTATTTTGTTTTAAAATATTGATATACATTTTTCTATAATTTTAACGGGAACAGTTATTTTTTCACTTATTTGTTTAGTATATATATATATATATTTTTTTTTTGAGTTTTACTTTAACATATTTGAGTTAAGTGCATTTTTAATCTTACCTTTTTCATACTAGAAACACTATAAATACCAACTTATTTAGATAATAACAAAGGAAAATTAGATAGTAATCATCTATAATTTAATATTTTCTTACTCTTGTGAATATGATAACCATGCAAATTATTTATACTACATAAGACCATACATTTGTGCATCGCAAGTTCATAAATGTGTGATTATTTCATTTGTAGAAGTCAAAACTAAATTAATATTATTATTTAACGTGAGACTTTTTACCTCACCACGTTAGTTCTTATTTAATGTTGTAATTTGATACTTATCACTTTTCAAAATTCAACTATATACAGGCGTCCAAATCTCATTCTTTAAACACATCAACAGAAAATTATCTTTTCTTCAAGATGACACGTCCAGTAATTAAACTCGTGTTCTTATTTTGAAGGAATCTTCTAAGGTGGATATCCTAATATAATATTTTTTTTAGAGATTTTGCTTAATTTTGATGATTGTTAAGAAATATCGATCAGTTATTATTTATCTAACTAAATAGAACTATTTATGTACTTAATATATATATATATATATATATATATATATATTATAAAATTATAATAGTTTAAATTTTGATGAGAGCTGAAGATTTGATGAGTTTGAAAATACTCATAACTTACTAAATGTAACTGAGAATTATGAAAAGACAACTCACCGCTTGAAAAGATAATTAGTCATTTGAGAGAAAAGTTCTAGCTGACACTTCAGGAAGAACTCGACAGTTGTGGAATAGAATGGACAAATAAGGATACACCCAATTAACCTTATTGCCATTTCATTCTTCTCTCATTCAAGCCATCGCATCCAAAGGAGAAAAGTTGTTGATTAGTACATCATGGTACAAAAGTTGAGTTACAAAAGTATGGGGTCGTAGCACGCCTTTCTCAACAGCTAGAACTCAAATCAAGCTCATAAACACCTTTCTAGAGCAAATGGTGCAACACCTCTAACCCTGCACTCGCTCTCTCTCAATCTCTCTCTAAGACTCTCTTAAGTCATTTGTACTTCAAGCGCGAGACTCTGTGCTTTCTTCAAATACGAGATCACAACAAAGGCTCCGAGACACTAAAGATCCATAGTATCGCCACCTCCACACCGCCATTCATGAAGAGACCAGAAGCCTTCATACCCTATAGCTGAGATCGTGGAGATTCGAGTTAGTAGAAGAACAAAAGCTGCAACCCATATTCAAGTAGGGAAGGGCTTAACATGCGGAGTGTGGTAAAGTTCAACTGATTGCGATGTATGTGGCTGAGGTATGGAGACTCAGCCAGAGAAAATCTGAAGTTATAAAACGTATTGAATTACCGAAAGCAGCCAAGGACAGTAAATTTCTTTCGCAATTAACGAAGAGTAGATGTAGTTATAATTGGCACTATAACCACTTTATATTATGTCTTGTTGAGGTTCGATTTTTCAGAAATCGGAGCCCTTAGAACTTTATCAAGAACATAGCAGATAATAACGTTGAATACGGGAAATAAACAATTAAAAAGCAACAATATAGCGCTGAAATGGATAAATGAACGCAAGTATATGGCTAAATCTGTAGAAAATTGGACAGAGTTACAGCGATATCTTTATGAAGGAAAAAAGATACAAAAATTGAGCTCTTTGCCTCTATTTATAGATAGGATAGAGGCAGGAGAGCGAGACCTAACCCTAGGCGTCGAGCATTAACGGCTCGCCATGATTTTTGGAGCGGTTTCGGGTTTTTCAAGGACAGTTAGAGCTCCAACGGTCGAGCGCTGCCGGGCAACTCTTCGAAGGTCATCGCCACCGACCCTCTTGGATGCTCGGTGTTGAGGAGTTGGGCTTGTCGGTGCTGAGGTCCTGACTTAAAAGGATTTTGTCATTTCGTTGGTCTTTGCGGGCAGGCTTCCTGGATTGGGTTGCTTATGCGGGCCGATTGATCCAACGGGCCTGGGCCTCGTGGGCTTGGCCCCAATAATAGCCCCTTTTGGTTTCAGGGCCTATTCGGGATAGGTGATGGAATCAAAAGTAGGAGTTAAGATTCACTGCAGAGTGCGAAACTTCGAGGAGTCGAAGAGACTATCCTCGGACCCAGGATATACTTCCGGAGAGAGTAGCTCCATTAGGAATTAGTCGGAATACTACTCCTGGCCGATACGAAGATTCCTTGGGAATGCAAGCGTATGACCGTATGGGGAACACCAGGGTGTTGTCCCGGGGCTAATGCGTTAGTCCGGGGTCACGTGTTTTAGAATCATTCTGTAGAATGTTCTCTTGCATGGAGCGGTAGTCTCATGCGTTCACTCTGTTTAGGCTCCGTAGAGCGCTGGCAGGATGAGTTATAGCGGATCGTAGGACACCTGGTAAGTTCCCGGGGGGAAGGCCTCACATTCCCGTCGATGGTGTTGATCACATTATAGTTCTTCCTGCTATGGGCCTTGTTGATCAAGGCTCTTTCTAGACAGGTCGCGCCTGAGGAGCGATGGGGCTTGATAGCGAGCCTTTTGACTCCTCGGTGTCGACCCTTTACCTTGGGTGGTTTTTTGATTTTGCCGCCCAGCGGGTGTCATGATCTTAATTGCGTCAAACTTCGAGGGCAATTTGGGGGAGGCGAACGGTTTCTTCTTATAAATACGAGAACGATCATCCATTTCTCCACTTTCACACTTTTGAGCTTTCTATCAGATTTCCCTTTTCTCTCTCCGATCACTGCTGCTTCTGATGACGACGAACGCACCATTCGTGCAACTATTCCAGCGTTCTTGCTTTGCTTCCAGCTTCGAACATTGGTAAGGTAATCTTCTAATCTTTCGTGCTTTCCCCTCATTTCTTAATTTTTGCATTTCTGTTTCTGTTGTTGGGATTCGTTTTTGGGTCTGTCCGGGTTATCTGTTGGGCTTCGCTGATTCGTGGGACTTGATTGGTTGGGGCGCGCCTTTCTGAATCCGTAGTTGTATTTGTTGGTTATTTTGTAGTCGCCGGCTGCTTCGTATGCTCATTAATTTGTTGATTGATTATCGGTGTCTCGATTGGGTTTCTGTTTGGGTTTGGTGATGTTCTTGACCCTGTTTACGTATATTCTTGCCCAGTTGATGTGGTTTTTGTCTTGGAGTGATGCCGAAATCTGAATGGGTTTATAAGTTTTGATTTGTGTTTTCCTTTCGTGATCATGCTTGCCTTAATCTTTCGTACGTGGATTGTATTGCGATTCTTTCCATGCATTGTGTGATACGTGAATTGATGTGCTTGGTTGTTTACTGCGTTCTTGAGTGAACGGTTGCATGCATGGCGTGTACGGTTTAGGTCGTGCATTTTACTTAGTTCGTCCTTGATTTTCTCCGATTGATTTGGTCCTTGAGGTCTTTTCCCTTTTGTTTGTTTGCGTGCGTGCATTCTATTTTCTTTTTCTTTTGCTTTGCAGGGGACCTCCGTTTTTCTTGTTTCACCAATTTTCATGTTTTTGTGCTTCGTGGTGTTTTAGTCTAGTTGTGCTTGATGGGATCTTCGGTTGAGGTTTGGGAGGAACCTTCTTCCTCTTCTGGTTCCACAGAGGTTGAGATCAGAGGATCGCCTCATGAGGAGGAGGCCAGCTCATCAGTTTCTGAAGCGGGTCGGCTCGCGAGCCGACGAGCCTCCCGTGGAGGATCTCGAGCCCGAGGAGATGTCTGATGCAGAAGATCATTAGG
This sequence comes from Plectranthus barbatus, assembly GCA_026898455.1. Lineage (NCBI taxonomy): Eukaryota > Viridiplantae > Streptophyta > Magnoliopsida > Lamiales > Lamiaceae > Plectranthus > Plectranthus barbatus. Next base: position 267,650 of record JAPKLW010001046.1, on the reverse strand, counting down.
ACTCGGGCGAGGGCAACAAAGCGGGGAGTGAAGGTTCCTTCCAACCTGTTGAAGTGGATAGGTCTTTCATCAAGAAGGACCATATTATCCCGGACGACTCGGTTCGGACGGCGGTGTCACTTGCCACCGAGGATGATGTGAAGAGGTACTCGATGGGTGTTGCCTGCCATAAAATGGTGTATACTCTCCCGAACCACAACGATAGGTGCGATTGTCCGCCATGACCCGATGTGGTCGCCTTCTTTCTTCTGGTGATCCGATACGGGATAGGGGTGCCCGCTCATGCCTTTTTCCGAGCCGTTCTTCAGTCGTATGGGCTAGCCCCTTTCCAGATTGCGCCGATTGCGCGGTGTCATATGCTCGGGAACTTGCTAATCTTTTTCAACATTGGCCTCGGTTACCCAACCATGCGCGATTGGCATTATCTGTATCAATTGGGTCGGTTCACGACTGGATATTATTACTTTTCGGAGAGGGATTCGCTTTCCGAGGCGATGATCACCAAGTGTGCTCAGAATACCCCAAAATGGAAGAATCAATGGGTGTGGCTGGAGATGAGTCACACTGACCCCGAGTTTTTGGCTGAGGGCGGAGTGCCCATAAGTGCGGTTATTGATTTGAGTGGCTTGGTGACCTATGTTCTTATCTTGTATTTAATCCAATGTTTGTTATCTTTGCAGGGTACAAGCAGATGGTTCTTACGTCTGATCACTGTTATTTCTAACAGATTAATTATAATAACAACGACAAATAAATTTGTAAACCCTAAAGTTATCGATCCAGGGGAATTGTGTGGGGAAATTATCCTATGTACTAATTATGATCCTAAGATTCATTATTTGAGTGAATAGAAAATAGGTTTTGGTTTTATAAAAGTAAAGAGAACAATGCAAAAAATTAAAGTAGTTTTGAAATCAAATTTAAAAGAACACAGATTCTAGGGAAGAATTCTTATTATGGATAACATGTAGGAATCAATTAATTTAACAGATGTAATATTGCAACAATGTTATATTTCCTTGTTTGGAATATATAACCTAGATTACTAATTAGTGACTATCTCCGCTCGGTCTCAAAGTACACCAAATTAGTCAATCTGATAAGCAAATCAGTTCAATTCCTACAGTCCACTACATCTGTTTGGATAGTGTAGATTGTATCATGCATTCCTATTCCCACTATTAATATTCACCTCTCGGTCCTTCTATCAATAGCTAGACATCTATATTAATCGTCACCTCTCGGTCCTTGAATTAAATTAGAATTATAGAATAAACACAGGAATCATGAACCTAATTAATTAATCCTAACATGCATCCATAATAATATCAAACCCTAGAACCCGCTAGGGTTTCTAGCCACTCATCGCAGATAGAAATCCAAAAGAAAACATATTAAATTGCATAAACATAAAGAACTTACAAGAAAATAAAAGGGTTTCGTGTTCCCCAAGTCTCCAAACTCTAAAAACTCTAAAATATGATTGCCTCTATCAAAAAGTCGAATTTAATTAGGTATTTATAGGGGTGGATATGTATCCTATCAAATCTAGGGCTAAAGATATGAATAAATCCGATTTTCATCGAATTTCTGCTCCAGCAGACAGACTCGCGTCGATCGTGGCTGATTGGCATTGATCGACATGGCCATCTCTTCGGCGTCGATCGATGCTGATTGGCGTCGATCGACGTGGTCTCTCGCCCCTTCTGCACGGTCTCACGGTTTTGGCCACAACATCCTCTCCCGAACTCCGATTGACTCGATTCTGTTGTCGATCACAAAGGTGATCTTCTCGTCGTTCGCTCGGAGTGTGATCTCACCGCCTCGACAGTCAATGAGAGTGGTGCTAGTGTCGAGAAACTCACGCCACAATATCATGGGCATGGTCTCGTCCTCCTTCATCTCATGCACCACAAAATCTGCAGGAAAAATGAGATGACCCACACGAATGAGCACATCCTCTAGTATACCTTTCGGACGGGACACAAACCGGTTCGCCATCTGCAGGGTGATCGTCGTGGGCCTCATCTCTCTAATGTTGAGACATTAGTAGATGGAGTACGGCATCAGGTTGATACTGGCCCCAGTATCGCAAAGTACTCTCTCGAACGTGTGTCCCCCAATCTCAACCGGAATAGAGAAGCATCCAGGATGGCACCTGCTTTTGAAGTAGCAGGCTGCACTGCTCGTGGATCTTCACTGTCTCATTCTCCAGGAACTGTTTTTTTCCACTCATCAATTTCTGGAGGTACTTCATGTACCCTGGAATGTCCTTTAGTGCTTCGATCAGCGGAATGTTGATGCTGACCTTCTTCAGATTCTCCACAAATCTGGAGAACTTCTCGTCCTCTTTCTGCTTCGTGAACCTCTGTGGGAATGGCAAATAAGGGGGTTGATCTTCAGACTGCTTCATCTTTGTGCCTGGAGCAGACTTCGACGTCGATCGACATAGGGTGGCATCGATCGACGGGGCTTTGTCTTCTGCGTCAATCGACGAGGATGGTGCGTTGATCGACGTGGATCCCAGTCCTGCGTAGTTTTGCTCCTTTTCGCCTCTGGAATCATTCACAGCCATCTCGGGACCCTTGTAGCTCGCCCCAGACCTCATAGTGACGGCCTTGTAGTCTTTTTGAACCCTTGGATTCACCTCCGTTGTGCTCGAAAGCTTTCCAGGCTTGTGTTGGTTGCCGAGTGTGGTGGCAATCTGGCTCAATTGCGTGTCCATCATCTGAAGGTGTTTTGTCATCAGTTGCATGTGGTTGGCCATCCCCTTCACTTCGGTTTCTACTTTTCCAAACCGGTTATCCGATCTCTTGATGAATTTCTCGAGCGTCTCCTCCAGCACAGATTTCTTCCTTTCCACGATTTCTCCTCCAGTACCTACATCAAAACCAGACGGAGGGTGTTCTGCAGCAGAAGGGTTAGAATAAGAAAAACCAGGGTGAGATCGCCCATGGTTGTATTGATACCCCTGATTGCCTCGGTAGTTATTGTGATAACCACCGCCAATGTAATTCACCTCCGTTCCGGCAGTTCCAGACGAACTGCTTGCACCCCAGTTGATGTAGTCGGCCTCCACCGGAACAATAGCCATGCTTGGCTCTGCAACAGCTGCAGCTTGTGTTGTGCACAATTTTTCAATCTCTTCCCGGAGCTTTTTCACCTCAACAACCACATCAATTTCTGGCTTGGCTTCCACAGCTTTGATCGGAATCTGTCTCTCAATTGGCCATTGGTGGCTATTCAGCGCCATGCCTGCCAGCAACCTCAAGCTCTCTGCACCACTCTTCTTCATCAGTATACCACCAGCAGATGCATCAACCAACTCCTTCATGTGAGGATTCAAACCCTCATAGAAATGACACACTTGCATCTCCAGATCGATGCCATGTCTAAGACAGAGTCGTAGAAGCTCTTTTTATCTCTTCCAGGCCTCGTAGAGTGACTCATCATACATCTGCTTGAAAGTAGTGATGGCAGCTTTCCTCTTCAGCAGTAGGCTCGGTGGGAAGTAGTTGGTAAGGAATTCTGCTCGAAGCTCCTCCCATGTCCCGATCTGACTCTTATCCTGTCCAGCAAACTAAGACCGTGCCTCGTCTCTGAGTGAGAAAGAGAACAGTCTCATTCTAATTACATCTTGGGTTACTCCGTTCTGCTTCACAATGTTACACACCTCAATGAATTGGTTGAGGTGGGTATATGGATCTTCTACAGCTCTCCCCCCAAACTGGTTTTGCTGCACCATCTGAATAAGGCCCGTGCGCAGCTCAAAGTTGTTGGCATCGATGCCAACTCTGAATCCGGCCTCCGATTGCTGTGGAAGAAATCGATCCAAGATGGATCTTTGCGGGATCACAACTTGCCTATTGTTCAACTCTGCTAGTCTTGCAGCTTGTTCCGCCTGAGTAGCCTGGGTTGCTTGCGGTTGTGCTCTTAGCTGCTGTACTTCATTCAAAAATTGTATCTGCTCCTCGGGAGTCATGTTTTGCAGAGGTGCTTCAGGATTCTCAGCCATCTCTCGCTGTTTTTCTTTTCCTTTCTTTTTGAATTTCCTGCAGGTTGCTTCAATTTCAGGGACAAAGGCCTCGAGTGTTTTTCCTTTGGCTCGCGTGTTCATGCACCTGCACAGAAAATAGGTAAATAACAGTCGGCGTCGATCGATGTGAATGTCACGTCGATCGATGCAAGAAAGTGGTCGGCATCGATCGACGTAAGGTGTCCGTCGATCGACGCAGCAAAGTGATCGACACAAGGTGGCGTCGATCGACACGAGACACAGACTCAAAAACTCACACACGCACACGTACAGAAAGATAAAACTCAATCCAGCAAATCCTAGAACGAACTAGTATCAAAATAAAATCTAACATTTCCCTAGCAACGGCGCCAATTTGATCACTATTATTTCTAACAGATTAATTATAATAACAGCGGCAAATAAATTTGTAAACTCTAAAGTTATCGATCCAGGGGAATTGTGTGGGGAAATTATCCTATGTACTAATTATGATCCTAAGATTCATTGTTTGAGTGAATAGAAAATAGGTTTTGGTTTTATAAAAGTAAAGAGAACAATGCAACAAATTAAAGTAGTTTTGAAATCAAATTTAAAAGAACACAGATTTTAGGGAAGAATTCTTATTATGGATAACATGTAGGAATCAATTAATTTAACAGGTGGAATACTGCAACAATGCTATATTTCTTTGTTTGGCAAATATAACCTAGATTACTAATTAGTGACTATCTCCGCTTGGTCTCAAAGTACACCAAATTAGTCAATCTGATAAGCAAATTAGTTCAATTCCGACAGTCTAGTACATCTGTTTGGATAGTGTAGATTGTATCATGCATTCCTATTTCCACTATTAATATTCACCTCTCGGTCCTTCTATCAATAGCTAGACATCTAAATTAATCGTCACCTCTTCGGTCCTTGAATTAATTTAGAATTATAGAATAAAAACAGGAATCATGAACCTAATTAATTAATCCTAACATGCATCCATAATAAGATCAAACCCTAGAACTCGCTAGGGTTTCTAGCCACTCATCGCAAATAGAAATCCAAAAGAAAACATATTAAATTGCATAAACATAAAGAAATTACAAGAAAATAAAAGGGTTTCGTGTTCCCCAAGTCTCCAAACTCTAAAAACTCTAAAATATGATTGCCTCTATCAAAAAGTCGAATTTAATTAGGTATTTATAGGGGTGGATGTGTATCCTATCAAATCTAGGGCTAAAGATATGAATAAATCCGATTTTCATCGAATTTCCGCTCCAGCATACAGACTCGTGTCGATCGTGGCTGATTGGCGTTGATCGACGTGGCCATCTCTTTGGCGTCGATCGATGCTGATTGGCGTGATTGACGTGGTCTCTTGCCCTTTCTGCGCGGTCTCACGGTTTTGGCCACAACTTCCTCTCCCGAACTCCGATTGACCCGATTCTAGTTGCGTTGGAGAGCTAACTCAAAGTATCATCCACTGTCATGTGCCAATAGCCTGAATTCCTCTTGTGGAAGAACTCTTCACTGCTACTCTTACACATCACTGCTTTCGTAACGGTTTTCAAGTGATTTTAGGCCTAAAACCTGTAAAAACACCAAGATGCGCATAATACCACCTAATATAGACCCATGCATAGAATATATATATAAACTCAAAAAACTACATAAAATAGTAGAAAATAATATAGATAAGCGAGTAAAATAATGAGCTTATCAACGTCCGAGGAGGATTCTAAGATCGACATTGCCTACTCCCGGAAGAACCGTAAGTACACCTCGGTTCGTGGAGAAAGGAGCATCGGTGGTTATCATTGGATTAATTCTAGGGGCAAGAAAGAACATTTGCCTGCTGATATGGCTGGGTTGAGTCCGCAAGATCTGTTGGCGGCCATGATGTCCCAGAAACGTCCTCGAGAGGTGAGTACTTCTAGTCCCAATTAAGACCAGCCTTCGAAGAAGAAGACGACTACCGAGACCCTACAGGTCAGTAGCTCGTGGGGTCCGGGGTCGGTCCCGAAGGTCACCGTCGGTGCTGGCTTAGGCGCGCTGGTCACCCCTCCTTCGCCTCCGCATCGGTCTTCGCCCCCGAGGAAAGATGATCGGGATGAAAGGCGTAAGAAGAAGGTCCATGAGTTCAGCACAGATTCGAGAGCTAGGTCGGAACCGACCAGACAATCCGGTCATGGCGAGCTTGTACTCAATGGCTCGGGCCCGACCGACATAGCCTCCTCGTCCACTGCTTATGCTATTCGAGTCAAGAGGATACTGGATGGGGAGATTAAAGCCGATGATTTTGATAGTGTTTATGCTCGAGAGGCCTTTACCATGGAGCTGGTTCTACACAAGGTTAGGGATTTTCTTAAGTTTACCTTCCGGTTCCTGTCCGAGCAAGTTGTTTTATTGCAAACAACTCAAAAGTTCGTGGTCTACACCGAGGGCTTTATCAGGTCTTTGGATTCAGCGAGTGAGGGCGCATGTCAATCTCGGAAGGAGCTCGCTATTGAGCGTAAGAAGAGAGCCGATCTGGCTGATATGTATGCCTCGGTCTCGACCGAGCTTAAAAACTCAAAATTGGAGGCGACCTCTCTTCGCAGCAAGTACGAGGAGATGAAGAAGGAAAGGTCCGACCTTGAGCTTCGGAGCAAGGTACTCAAAAACGAACTGAAGATGGCCATAGACGAGTTCGAGGCCACCAGCGCCACAAAGGATATGGAGCTTGAATCATATAAGATGAGGTTCCGAAAGGGCCAGGAGGAAAGATTGAGCGACCAGAAGAAGCATGAAGCCGAGGTCGAAGCACTGAAGAAGGGTGACGAAGTTGATCTTCAACTAGTCGTGGCGAACCCTTTGTTTAAACCGACGTTTGACTTGTTGGTAGATATGGTTAGCAGATCCATATGTTCCTTGGTCGGGCGGAGGTGCCCAGGGTTCGACCTAGACAATATCACCCGTCCCCCGACTCCTCCTCCAGTTATTGTGGGAGAGATCGAGACCGAATGTTGGGAATTATTCCTAAAATCTCCCTTAGGACTTATCTGTAAAAGGTTTTGTTGGATCAAACCTTATTTAGTTGGTCGATCATTTGCTGAAATCTAGAGAGTCTAACACAACTTGTAAAGTCCTGTATAAGTTATACATTGAGTTGTAATAGACTAGTATGCTGAGAAGACTTCCTAGCAGACGTAAAGCAGTTGATGTCAGTAGTCTACTCGCAATCTGCTAGAGAAACAAGCCAACAAAAGATCACTAGCAAATGGCTGGAAGCACGTCTGACAGAATGCTAAGGAGTTAGCATTAGGACCTTTCAGCAACGAAATATAGAGTCTGAAACAAAAGAAGTCAAAGGATCGAAGGCAGTAAAAGGCTTCAGCAACTCCTAGCATAACAAAGGGCAAGATTCAAAAGCTGAAGACGGACTGCCACTCTGACAAAAAGGACACACAAGGGACGAGACTTTCCCTAAGTAGTTTGGAAAGTACATCTCTACTTTAAAAAGTATTCTGACGAGTTAATCCATTCTGGGACGAAGAAGCCGTTGTGTCTAACGGGTATGGAGATTCAAGTTTTGAATCTCCAACTATAAAAGGCAGATTCCAGGACTGGATCAAAAATTGCTGTTACTACTTTGACAACCGCTTCAATCACAATCTATTCAAGTGTGAGATTCCTTTGACAAAGCGAACAAGGAAAAGTAGTCAGTTGAGAGCTCGTGATATAAAGCACATTCAAAGCCCTCAACAACCGAGAGTGTCTTCACATTCAATATCTGACACTCCATTGAAGATATTCTTGATTGCATTCAAGGATATTTCAATCATTGGGATTCCTTTCTTTTAGAAAAGAATCTAGGAGTCGAACACCTGAAAAGGTTACGACTAGAACGGGCGTCTAGCCACATTCAAGGAAATCAGGAAGTGACTATCTCTTCCATATCAGGCAAGGCAGGAGTTTCGAAGGTGTGCCCTTGACCCCAGCCAAACCTTACCGGAGAAGTGCAGACTAACGGAGGATAGCTGTCAAGTAGCCAGGCCGAAAGCTCACTGCCTACTTAACTGGAAAGGCGATTCCTTGTAATCTGTATACTTTTCTAGCGAAATTCTTAGCATTTCGGCTAAGGAGTGGACGTAGATCTATTTGATCGAACCACTATAAATCTTGTGTGACTTTACTGTTTTATTACTTTACTGTTCAAAGATCGATTTAAAACCTAGCAACGGAGTTGCTAGTGTATTTCTGAACATTAACTTAAATCACAACTTGAGCTAAATAATTTCTGTGAAAATAACATTAAGTGCAAGAGACGTAAAACATATTCTGCTGCATTTCGTGTTGAGACATTAACATGACAACTCTGATATTTTGGGACCAACACCGAACCTATTCAGTTGGTCGAGGCCGAACCTATCAGGGATGCTAAAGCTGAGAAGAGTCAAGAGGAGAAGAAGGATGAATCCTTTCTGAATGAGGAGGCTGATGAGGGTGCTGGGAAGAAGACCAATGGGGACGCTTCTGCTTAGATATTTTTTGCATTTTCATGAACTCTTGACTTGTAATCGTTTGGTTGAAACACTGAATATGTTTCTTTTTGCGCTTTGATTGCTGACTTTCGGGATATGCTTTCATTGATCGTTTTGCTATCACCTTTGAGTGGTTCATGTTCTTAATTCTGTTGCTCGGATTAATAGTTAATTTCGAGAGTAAATGACTCGGTTCGCCGGAGTTTGGTGAGTCGATACTGACCGGTTGGCAGTGTTGATACCGAGCTCTTTACTTAGGCTGCGAATAAAGCGTGTAGAGGTTAGGATGGGCGATGCTTTGGCATCGCCCCTCCGACGCTCAAGTTAGTAATGGCTTTAGTGATAAAATAAAGTAATAATCAAGAAAATACGAAAAGAGATAGAGTAGGATAAGCGTATCTGTATACTACTAGTGGTATCTCTTTAGGTGTTTGATGTTCCAACTTTTTTGTACCCTTCTTCTTTCCAACGTCTCGAGCTGATAAGCCCAATGTCCTATTACCTTGGTTATTCTGTAAGGGCCTTCCCAATTGGGAGCTAGCTTTCCTGCTCCGGACACTTTCGTATTCTGAAATACTCTTCTTAGGACTAGGTCTCCCTCTTGGAAGCTCCTGAGCTTTAACTTCTTATTGTATAATCTTTCCACTTGAAGTCGTCGCTGGGAGGCCTTCATCGCTGCGTCATTCCTTACCTCGTCTATGAGTTCAAGGTTTGTTTGAAGTAGCCCCGGGTTCTCTGATTCATTTGTGAATTCCACTCTCAGACTATGGGCTATGACTTCGACGGGCACCACGACCTCGATTCCATACGCCAATGAGAAGAGCTTGGCTCCAGTTGCAGTTCTCTGAGTGGTTCGATAGTACCAAAGAACTGCAGGGAGTTCTTCTACCCACTTGGAACCGTGCGGGCTCAATTTTTTCTTCAAAGTCGCAATCACCGTTTTGTTCGTGGATTCTGCCAGGCTATTTGCATCGGGATACCGGGGTGTAGAGAATACCAATTTTATTCCGTATGTATTACAAAAGGTTTGTATTCTTTCGCTGGCGAACTGTCGCCCGTTAACAGTGCGTATCTCCTTCAGGATTCTGAAGCGACACAAGACATGTTTCCATAGGAATTTGATGACCTCTAGGTCTCGAGTTTTCCCTAGTGTTTGGAATTATCCCTAAATTCTTCCTTAGGACTTATTTGTAAAAGGTTTT
>JAPKLW010001046.1:204833-237919 GCA_026898455.1 Plectranthus barbatus | reverse complement strand
AAAAGTAGTCAGTTGAGAGCCGTCTTAAAAGTCTATCTGAAGGCTCCCAATAACCTGTAGTGTCGCTCATTGAAGTACTGACACTTCATTGAAGATATTCTTGATTGCATTCAAGGATATCTCAATCATTGGGATTCATTTCTTTCAGAAAAGAATCCAACAGTCACTCTTGGAAAGGTTGTGACTCTCACGGGCGTTAGCCGCACATTCATTAAGTTCAGAGGCAAACTATAAAAGCCTCACTAGCGAAGGACAAGTTTTACGAAGGTGTGCCCTTGACTTGGCCGGAGCTCTGCTCAGAGAAGTTCAGACTCACGGAGGATATCTGTCAAGTAGCCAGGCCGAAAGTTCACTGCCTACTTAACTGGAAAGGTGATTCCTTGTAATCTGTATACTTTTCTAGTAAAATTCTTAGCGATTCGGCTAAGGAGTGGACGTAGATCTATTTGATCGAACCACTATAAATCTTGTGTTTGTTTACTGTTTCATTAATTAACTGTTCAAAGCGTGATTTAAAACCTAGCAACAGAGTTGCTAGAGTATATCTGTAAGCAAACTTAAGTAACAACTTGAGCTAAGAAACATTTTGTTGACAACATTAAGTGCAAGAGACTTTAATCTATTCCGCTGCATTTCGTGTTAAGTTTCTAACACGACGACTCTGATATTTCGGGACCAACACCTCGGGCTTCGCCCTCTACCCACTTGGTGAAGTAGTCCGTTACCATGAGGATGTGGTCTTTCTGCCCGGTCCCTTTGGGGAGAGGTCCTACTAGATCCATTCCCCTTACCATGAATGGCCACGGGGTGCTTGATGCGTGGAGTGGTTCTGCATTCTTGTGAGTCGATGCTTCAAAGCGTTGACACATGTCGCATCTTTTGACATGGTCGGCCACATCTCTCTTCAGAGTAGGTCAATAAAATCCGGCTGTGACTACCTTATGGGACAGTGATCGAGCCCCGACATGGTATCCACAGTCAGCTTCGTGTATTTTGGCTAGAATCCACTCTATCTCGGGTGAGGCGATACATCGGAGGAGGGGTCCTCCAAGTGATCTCCGATAGAGCTTGTTGTTGATCAAGGTGAATTGGGCGGCCATTCTTTTGAGCTTGGTCGCCTAATTCTTATCACCGGGGGGAGGTCCTCTGGTCAAGTGCTGGATGAGGGGGGTCCTGTAATCGTTCCCGGCATCACTGATAGGAGCAACACTGTTCTGTGTGGTGACGGATGGTGCTAGCAACTAGAGCTCGGGGATTGGTCGGATGTTCTGAGAGGAGCTAGTTGTAGCTAGATTTGCCAAGGCATCTGCCCGGGCGTTTGATTCTCGGGGAACGTGGTGAAGTTCCCATTCTTCCATCTTCTCTTTCAATCTCTCGATCAGGGAGTGATATAGTCTTAAGCGCTCTTCTTTTACGGCGTAAGTGTCGTCTAACTGGTTGACCACCAGTTGGGAGTCGCTCTCTACCCGAACTCTGCGAGCCCCGAGTTCTAAAGCCAGTTGAATTCCTTGGATGAGTACCTCATACTTGGCCTCATTATTTGTGGCTGGAAAATCGAGTCGGATGGCTCGTTCGTAGTTCTCTCCATGTGGGTCTGTCAGGACTACTCCGGCTCCGTTGCCATGCATATTGCTGGCTCCGTCAATTTTTAGGGACCATGCTCCGATATCTTCGTCATCTTTTGTCATGTGAGCAACCTCGTATTCTGCTTTGAGTTGCAGATTTGTAGAAAAGTCGGCGACGAAGTTAGCTAACACTTGTGACTTAATGGCGGTTCATGGCTCGTACTGGATTCCGTGGCCACCTACTTCTACGGCCCACTTGAGCAGGCTTCCAAATAGGTCGGGTTTCAATAATACGACCCTTATGGGATAAGCAATAATCACCTTGATAAGGTGTGCCTCGAAATAGGGTCGCAGCTTTCAAGCGGCATTTACGAGATCCAACGAGTTTCTCCAAGGCAGTGTATCGTATCTTTGCATCTAGCAGGGACTTACTGGCGTAGTGCACCGGGTGCTGTTTTCCATCCACTTCGCGTACTAGTACAGCTCCGACCGTGTGGTCTGATACCGACAAATAAAGTAATAGAGTTTCGCCGTCAATAGGTTTGGACATCAGCGGAGGGTTGGCTAGGTAGGCCTTTAGCTCTTCGAGTGCCTTCGCGCACTCCTTAGTCCATTCAAACCGCTTTCCCTTCCGTAGCGTGTTAAAGAAGGAATAGGTTCTTTCGGAGTAACATTATATGAAGTGGCTGAGGGCGGCGAGACGCCCAGTTAGTTTTTGTACTTCTTTTTGCCATTTCGGATACTCTATGCATTGGATAGCCTGGATCTGCATACGATCTGCCTCTATTCTTCTTTGGGTCACTATATGACCAAGGAATTTGCCGGAGGACACCCCGAATGAACACTTTGCTGGGTTCAACTTCATATTGTACTTTTCCAAGGTTTGAAAGGCGTCCTCTAGATGAGCCACATGATCTTGAGAGCTGAGCGACTTGACGAGCATGTCGTCAATGTAAACTTCCATTGTGTTGCCGATCTTTTCCTTGAACATAGAGTTAACGAGGCATTGGTACGTCGAGCCTGCATTCTTTAACCCGGAAGGCATTACTTTGTAGTAATAAATGCCCTGGCTGGTGATGAAGGCGGTTTTCTCTTAGTCGTCGGGGTGCATCTGAATCTGGTTATACCCCGAAAACGCATCCATAAAGCTCAGAAGCTCATGTCCCACCATTGCGTTGACTATGGCATCAATGTGTGGTAGGGGATAAGGGTCCTTCGGGCATGCCTTTTTCAAGTCTATGAAATCGATACAGACCCGATTCTTGTCGTTCCTCTTTTTGATGACAACCACGTTGGCAAGCCAAGTGGGGTAGTGCACCTCTCGACTGATCCGATGTCAATGAGCTTCTGCACTTCCTCATTTATTGCCTGATTTTTCTCCGCGGAGAAATTTCGCCTTCTTTGTTGCACCGGTCTGGAATTGGGATCGACATGGAGATGATGTGTGATGACCGATGGGTCGATTCTGGTCATGTCTCGGTGCGACCAAGAGAATATGTGAACCTTGCCTCGAAGGAACTCCGCGAAGGCGTTCCTGACGTCGGAGGGGAGCTCTGCTCCTACGAAAGTGGTATGAGTCGGATCTGATTCATCTATAGCAACTTCTTCTAACTCCTCGACTTCTGGTCGAGCGGCAGAGGTCGGCGGCGAACCATGCTGCTGCGCGCAGACGGCTCAAAAGCTGGCGTAATAACAATCCCTTGAGGCCTTCTGTTCACCCTTGATTGTTTGGATTCCCCAAGGAGTGGGGAACTTGAGCACCTGATGATACGATGAAGGGATTGCCTTGAGCTCATGAATCCAAGGTCTCCCCAAGATAGCATTGTGCGCAGAAATGGAGTCTACGACTTGGAATTTCACATCTAGGATTAAGCCTCCGCAGTACATGGGTAGGGTGATCTCACCCACAGACCGCTGCTGATCCCCGTTAAAACCATAAAGAGTCATGGTCACTGGTTCTATTCTGCTCATGGGGATCTACATCTCCTTCAAGGTTCGGAGAAACATAATATTTGCAGAGCTGCCATTATCCACGAGCAGCCTCTTTACCTTGCAATTCGAGATTAAGAGCGATATCATGAGCGCATCGTGGTGTGGATGAACGAGCCCTGGCATGTCCTCAAGAGTGAACTCGATCATTTCATGCAATTGCGCGGGGCTAACGTGGTGAACCTCTTGGTTAAGGACCCTGCGAGCCCTTTTTGCTGCGGAACGTGACCTTCCGCTAATCTCTGACCCTCCGATGATGACATGGATCGTTCGTTCGGCGGGAGGAGGTTTGTTCTGAGGTTCAGCAATTTCGGTGGGGTTGGTCTGCCTGCCCCTTGTCCAGGTATTCTTCCTTTTGTTGGTCAGATACTCGGTAAGGAATCCATTCTTCAGATGTTCGAGAACTTCTAGACGTAGGGCCTGGCACTCCTCGGTTCTATTGCCGTGATCATTATGCAAGCAACATAATTTCTTGGTGTCTCGCATTTTTGGGTCGGATTTCATCTTTGCCAGCCATTTCACAGCGCCACCGAGCCCCTTAAGAACGTTGTTGACCAAAAAATGTTAGTCGATGCAGAGGTTATGCGGTACCTCACCGACCCGAGGTGCTCTACTATAAGAATGGTCTCGTCTAGACCGACGCTCATTTTGGTTGTCTTTTCGATCTATGTATCTCGAACTCGACGAGTTGCCCCTCGGTCAGTCCCCTCGATATTGACTAGCTAGCTCGTAGACCTATCGCACATTTAGACGTGCAACACAGTTCGGCTCGTCCTCTTCCCAGTTGATTTCGACCCACGCCTGCGAGAGGACTGAATTAATATCATAACAAGGATGGCTCGTCAGGTCGCGGTAAAGTTTTGATGACACATCCAGGCCATTCTTGAAAGTGAAGACCGCTGTCGGAGGTGGACAGTTCGGTATCGAGGGGAGCTCCCGGTTGAAGCGCCCGACATATGCCCTCAATGATTCTCCCTTTTTTATGCGTATGATATTAAGCGCATCAGGTTGTTTTGCCACACGTCTGCAGTTGGAGTATTGCTTCCTGGGGGCCATGTGAAGTTTGGAGAACGTCGAGAAGGAGCACCTCAGTAGGTTGACGAACCACTGGAGGGTCGGTCCTGTCATGCTAGCTCTAAAGCTCTTGCACATGCATGCCTCGCGGAGTTCGCCTGGGATCGAGGTGGTCGGCAACTTCTGTCTGTAGAGAGCAATGTGATCCTCCGAGTCGGTCGTCCCATCGTACAGCTGGAACAATGGTGGAATAAACCTCGCTGGGACATCCGTATTGGTGATGTAAGGTGTGAAAGGCGAATTGGCGTAGCTGTCACGAGGTATCAGCGCGTCTGGTGGGATCACCCTCGGGATTCAGGAGATAAGCTTTTCAAAGTTCTCCATCCGGGCTTCGAGGCATTTCTCGTACTCGCTTCGTGGCTGCTCGGTGGCGAGGCGCTCAGTTGGCCGATAGGTCGTCGCTCCTGAAGATCCATGCCCGAAATCCGGCCCCACATGCGTGTCTAGGTCAAGTGCTCCATCCAGATCATGGGCCAGGTTTTTGTGAGGATCGGTTGGCTCTTCGCCGGTGGACGGCTCCTTGACAATTGGCTCGTTTTTGCGCTCGTTCTCCTGGCGGAGCTGATCGTTTTCCCTTCGTAAGGCATGGTTCATGGCGTGAAGCTCCATGATCCTGGAGTCCGTCTCCTTCGCACGTTTTTGGTTTTCCTCAGACTCCTCAGCCAACCGTGCAAGGATCGTGCTCAGCATCTCCAGAGGTACGGCTTGGGCGCGCTGGTCTGTGGAGTCTGCCGCACCAGTTCGTACACAGGGATGAGACCCCTCGTTCCAGAGGATCCTGTAGGAGGAACTCCGATCGGCTTCTTGGTTTGGTTTCTAGCTTTCTCGTTGGTACCTGCCATTGAATCGGAAACAAAAATAGTCCCAAGGGCCCCACGATGGGCGCTAAAATGTTGATGTTAGATTTTATAGAAATCGGAGCCCTTAGACTTTATCAAGAACATAGCAGATAATAACGATGAATACGGGAAATAAACAATTAAAAAGCAACAATATAGCACTGAAATGGATAAATGAACGCAAGTATATGGCTAAATCTGTAGAAAATTGGGCACAGTTATAGCGATATCTTTATGAAGGAAAAAAGATACAAAAATTGAGCTATTTGCCTCTATTTATAGACAGGATAGAGGCAGGAGAGCGAGACCTAACCTTAGGCATCGAGCATTAACGACTCACAATGATTTTCGGAGAGGTTCTAGGTTTTTTTGAGACGGTTAGGGCTACAACAGTTGAGCGCCGCCGGGCAACTAGGGTTTCCTTCTTCGGAGGTCATCGCCACCGACCCTCTCGGATGCTCGGTGTCGAGGAGTTGGGCTTGTCAGTGCTGAGGTCCTGACTTAGAAGGATTTTGTCATTCCGTTGATCTTTGCGGGCAAGCTTCCTGGATTCGATTGCTTATGCGGGCCGATTGATCCAATGGGCCTGGGCCTCGTGGGCCTGGCCCAACATGTCTCATTTACAATTTTGACTTATATGCTTTCAATTGCTTCCAATTGATTTGAAATTCAATAGCAATTAACTGTTAAAGTATAATTGAATATATGCTTCTTAAAAATAATTTTCATTACAGCTAATTAATTTATCAGAGTCACTTTGATAACTGAAACTTGAGTCCAACCAATTATCAAATTGAGTCACTTCCACAACGTGTATTAACTCTATTCTGAAATTAACAATTTTATTATTGACCTTTTCTACACTTTTATTCGAATATCTATTGTTAGTAAATGGGCTACCAACGCTATATTTAGCTAATAGGCTAAATGTATTTTGAATTAGCCGCAAACTAAGTACTATTACCTATGTTATTTGTTAGGATCTAACGCTAGCAGGCCCGTTAACCCGCCTGTTACACCACCGGACCCCGACCTAGACCTGATTGACCTAGGGTTCCACAATCGGACCTAGTCTGACCTTCAAGCTTGATCAACTGCTACAAGGACCCTCAAACTCCTCGGATCAAAGTACCTTAGCCTCCACAATCGATAGGGACAAGATGTTGGCTCAGACCTTACCGTTCTGAGCACCCCAAACCTTCCTCTGACCAAAGGAGTTGCAGGAACATGAAGGACAAGGCTTATACCCTCTCTAGTACTCAATCTCACCACTAAAACCTCACAAGAACACTCAGATTCAAAGAGAGAATGAGAGAACTCAGAGAACAAAGAGAGAGAGAGAGCGGCGCGATTAGGGTTAGGTTTTTTTCTGAATGAGAAGAAAAACGGGTCACACAATATATATAGTGAGCCGAGAATAACCGCCCCGAGTAACCGTTTAGCCCGAACCAAGCCCCAACCCAGAAACCAATCCATAAACCCAACGAAAGGTAAGTGGGCTCGGAAAGGGTAAGTAGTTGGGCTAAAGAAATAAGTAACCCAAGTAAGTATGGCCACATATCCCTACATTCTCCACCTTGGTCATGGTTGCTTGGGGTTGACTCTTATTGGTTGTCATCATCGCCGGTTGCCTAGCAATTCATGTACTAGGACTTTAAGTGTGGGTATGACTAAGGTACACAATCACAGAGGAGAAGTACCTGCAAGATTAGACAATACCCATGGTTAAGTGATGAAAGTAACACTAAGTAACACACATCATTACACAGTTATATTAAGACAAGTCACTTAGACACATATGGTTTAAAAGGAACATGCTCATGAGCAATAAAATTGAATACACAAAGTATGACAGATCAGTTTGTTTGCAAAAGAAAAACACAAAACAGAAAGCATTTAAGCATTTTCAAAGTTTAAAATTTTCTGGCAGGACATGAACTTTTCATATGGAAGACACTTAGTTCCCATGTCTGCAGGATTGAACTCAAATGCAATCTTTTTCAAACAAATGATACCTCTTTCTACTACATCTCTAATAAAATGAAACCTAACATATATATGCTTGGTTCTATCATAAAACACAGGATTTTTACAAAATTGTATAGCTGATTGTGAGTCAGAGTATATGATTGGATTCTCACTAAGAAAATTAATTTCAGACACTAATCCTTTTAACCAAATGGCTTCCTTAAAGGCATCAGTCATAGCAATATACTCAGACTCTATAGTAGAAAAAGCAACAACTGGTTGAAGTTGAGATTTCCAACTTATGCATGCATTACATAATGTAAACACATATGATGTTGTTGACTTTCTATTATCTCTATCATTAGCATAATTTGAGTCAACATAATTTGGATGTCTTGGAGATGTCTTCTTGGAGCATCGAGTTTATGAAAACTGAGAGCTTGTACTCAGTTTTATTCGGCATCATCCATCCTCAACAAGGACTTCATCAATCTTCAGTAGTCCAAGTTTGATACAGAGTTCCTTGAATCTGGTCTCTGGGAGAGGTTTGGTGAAGATATCAACCAACTGATCTTCAGTTTGAATGTACTCAACTGACACATCTTTTTTCTCGACATGATCTCTGATTAAGTGATGCCTTATGTCGATGTGCTTTGTTCTAGAATGATGAACTGGGTTCTTTCTGATGCACATTGCACTGCTATTATCACAATAGATTGGAACACACCCAGTTTTTATATCATAGTCAAGCATTTGTTGCTTGATCCAAAGCACTTGAGCACAGCAGCTTGTGGCAGCAACATACTCCACTTCCGTTTTATACATGGATATTGAGTGCTGCTTTTTGCTAAACCAACTAACAAGCTTGTGGCCTAGGAACCGACATGTTACGCTTGTACTCTTTCTATCGATTCTGCATCCTCCAAAATCTGAATTTGAATAAGCATTAAGAGTCAGTTCGTCAGATTTTGGGTACCAAATACCTAATGACTCCGTCCCTTTGAGTTATTTGGCTATTCTTCTGGGAGCTACCATGTACGATTTCTTTGGATTAGCCTGAAATCTCGCACACACTCCAACTGAGTAGGAGATGTCTGGCCTACTTGCTGCTAAGTACAGGAGTGACCCAATAATGCCTTTGTATGTCGTTGGGTTGATTGCCTCATCTTCTTCATCAAAGTTGATCTAAGCGCTAGGGCTCATTGGAATCCTCAAGGGCTTGGTCTTCTCAGGGCAAAACTTGTTGATCAAGTCATTGGTATACTTCTTCTGGTTGATGAAGATTCCTCCTTCTGACTGGATGACTTGAAGACCTAAGAAATAAGTTAGTTTGCACATCATGCTCATCTGGAAGTTGCTTTGCATCAGTTTGGCAAACTTTTCACACATTTTCAAGTTTCTGCATCCAAATATGATATCGTCGACGTAGATCTACACCAAGAGGATGTCTGTTCCATCCTTAATCCTGAACAGAGTGGTGTCGATTTTGTCTTTCCGAAAATCATTATTGAGGAGAAACTGAGACAATGTCTCATACCAAGCTCTGGGTGGTTGCTTCAACCCATAAAGATCCTTCCTTAGTTTGTAAACTTGGTTTCCTTCTTCAAACCCAGGTGGCTGTTCTACATATACTTCTTCTTTTAGCTCCCTATTCAGAAAAACACTCATCACATCCATCTGAAAGACTGTGAAGTTGTTGTATGCAGCATAGGCGAGAAATATGCGAATTGCTTCAAGTCTAGCTACTGGAGACAAAGTTTCATCAAAATCCATTCCTTCACATTGAGTATATCCTTTTGCTACTAGCCTTGCTTTATTCCTCACTGTGCTCCCAGATTCGTCTCTCTTATTCTTGAAGACCCATTTGGTGCCGATAACTGACTGATGAGTTGGTCTATCCACTAGGTACCAAACCTCATTTCTCTTGAACTCAGCAAGCTCTTCTTGCATTGCATTGATCCAGTCGGTTGGCTTCAGAGCATCTCCATTTTTTGTTGGCTCTGACTCCTGAGATATAAAAAAGTTAGTAGTGCACTTCCTTGTCTCATGCGGACTGAGTTGGCGATACTGTCCAGCACGGCTTCCTCAGGGTGGTTTCTTAACCATTTTGGCTTCTGGAGCTGAGTGACTTCAATGGGTTGGACAAAATCTCCAAGATACTAAGTATCATCTGCTCCCGATACTGAAACTTATAATAGGTCATTCTCACAGGGATCTCCTTCTCCAGTAGTGACTTCCATATCCGTATTTCTCTCATTTCCCTTAAGCACAGTTGGTTGGACATCTTCCGGATGGGCACTTTCATCTTCATGTAGGTCAGTTTGAGTTGGAGACTCTGTTCTAGTTTGCCCCTGAAACTGAGCTTTGTTTTGATCTTCTGAAGTTCCCCCTTGATCAATGCCTTGGTGCATTGTCAAAGATCCAAAGGCTTTTGTCAGGTCGACTGCGGTACTGGCCTCTTCATCTTGAACACTTGTGTGAACATCTATAGATTTTGTCCGAGAAACTAGACTTTGATCGCCTTTATCAGCACTCTGTTTCTCATGACTATTGTTAAGAGCAAGATCACCAAGTTACAGTTCTTTCAAGGTTCTGAGCACTAAGATAGACTCATAAAAAACAACAGAGCATGTTGCCTCCACAAGTCTGGTTGTCTTGTTGAGTACTCTGTATCCCTTGTATGAAGGATGTCCATATCCAAGGAACAGTCCTTTATCTGCCTTGGGACTGAAAGTATTCAGTTTTGACTTCCCATTGCTATATGTAACATGGTGAACCAAAAGCACGAAGATGAGCTATAGAATGCTGACAACCATTGAAGACTTCGTACGGAGTTTTGTGATGGCGACTGTTGATGGCGCTCATGTTCTGAGTATAGCATGCCGTCATCAAGTCTTCTCCCCAATATCTTTCTTTCAAGTCTGCCTCGGCAAGCATGGTCCAGACAGCCTCCTTGAGTGTTATGTTTATTCGTTCAGTAAGTTCGCTCTACTGAGGCGTCATCGGAGCTGACTTTTCATGAGCAATGCCAGCTTCAGTGCAGAGATCCATCAGTGGACCGTTGCAAAACTCAGTCCCATTGTCAGATCTGATTCTTTTGACGGTGACTCGTTTGTTGTTTTGCACTTGAAGGATTAGCTCTGGAAGTTGAATTTTTACTTTTTCCTTTGTTGTCAGCAGCCTGACCCAAGTGTATCTGGAGTAGTCGTCTACTACAACCAGAGTAAATCTTTTTCCTCCAATGGTTGGCAGCTTGACTGGTCTAAACAAATCTATATGTAGTAGCTCGAGGATCCTGCTTGTGTTTGCTGTGATGGTTTGATTTTTGAATGATGCTCTAGTTTGCTTTCCCATCTTGCATGCTTTGCATGCACCTTCTTCCTTCTTAAAATTGACTTGTGGTAGGCCTTCCACAAGTTTGTGCTTGGCGAGATGTCTGATTGAATGAAAATTCAAATAGCTAAGTCTTTTATGCCATAACTAGTTGACTCCTTCTTGGGATGAGCTTGTTGCGACAAGGCACATGTCAGGCTATCCACTCTCCCAATCCACATAGTAGAGACTTCCTTTCTTCAAACCTTTCAGCACAGTCTCCTTGGAGTCTTTGTCATTGATCCAACATTCTTCTTCGGCAAATGTCACCTCATATCCAGATTGGATAAGTTAACTCACACTCAGCAGACTGTAGTGGAGATTGGTGACTAAGGATACATTCTTGATGATGATTCCCAATGCATTCCAAACATCCTTTGCCAGTTACTCTGCCTTTTGAGTCATCTCCAAAATTGACAAGTGGTCCTCTTGTCAATCTCAGTTTTGAGAGAAGACTACTGTCACCGGTCATGTAAGTTGAACATCCACTGTCCAATATCCAAGCTATTTTCTTCTTTTTAGATTGACCCGTGATTCTGCGGGTCCTGTAGGGTTAGTCTTATGGATCCGGCCTTTGGGAATCCATACTTGCTTCACCTTGAACCTAGGTGTCGCAATGTCTTTTGCCTTTCTCTTCCTCTTCAAATAATTGATGCAATTTTTGTTCATGTTTGAAGGAAGGTTGTGAGTGTTTGAAACCTTGTGAGAAACTGAGTTTTTAGGAACTTACTTCCTAGAAACTGACTGCCTAAAAATTGAGTTTCTGTCAGGTTCTCGGAAATTGAGTCCGAAGTGTACAGTCTTCCTAGTCCTTAAAATGGAAAGATGATTGGACTCAGAACTCGTATAGTTGTTCCTCCTATACGAATAAGTTCTCCTCTCATACGAATTATGAGCTGGGAACCTTGAATTTCTAGAATTCAGAAATGAAACTGACTTTTTCTAAAGTCCAGTTTTGGCTGTTGAAGTGGGTTTCCTAGCATTATGAACATTCAGTTTATCCCACTTCTTAGGCATTCTGGGCTTCATCTCAGGTTTGTTCGACTTGTAATTCAAACCGTTTTTAAACTTGGGCATCGAGGTCAGTTTTGAAACTGACTGTCCCCTTCTATCCTGATTGGCCATTGAGGAGTTTTCCTCCATACTGACTACCCATTTGCCTAATAGCTTTAATTCTAAACTAGAATTCTTTCTAAAAAGATGATTTGAGATATTTCTAGTTTCAGAAGTAGATGCATGATTGCTCAAATTATTTTCTGAAAATACTAGACCTGATTTATCAGAGGCATGTCTTTGTAAACTTAGAGCTTCTGAAACTTTGCTAGTGCTAGAATAAAGTGAACAGACAAGTTTTTGGTCACTAGCAATTTTCAGTTTTTAAGACTCGCATTCTTCAGATATAGATTTAAAAGATTCAAGTAAAACAAAATGTTCTCCTCTAAGTTTGGCTAGTTCTTCACTTACTGACTTCGATCCTTGGATCTCCTCAGTCAGTTTTGAAACCTTCAGTTTCAATAATGCATTTTCACTAGCCAAGACATTTTTTAATTCAAAGATTTTAGCAAATTCTCTATTTAAAACCTCTAATGTAACATCCTCTATTTCTGAGCAATAAGATGCAATGTAGTCTTCTATGCATACTCTAGGAATAGAAACTGAGTTAGGGAGATTTACTTGGATTGTAGGCTCTGCTTCAGTTTCTTCCTCTTCTGCTAGCTTGGTCATCAACACCAGGAAGGCTTCCTCCACTGCCTCATCATCTGATGTGTAGTAGCCATCGTCTTTATCTGAGATGTCCGGCATCTCAATTCTGGATAGCATGGCCTTTGCAACTGCTCAGGAAGCTTTCTTCTTGAACACCCTCTTCAAGCGCTCCCTTTCCTCTTTGGAAACCAGTGGGCACTCATATTTGAGGTGGTCTGTAGAGTTGCACTCAAAGCATGCCTTCAGAGGTCTTTCGCTGAACTTTAGTTTACTGGCCTATAAACCTTCCTTCTTGGATCTATTTTTCTCAAGAAGTTTGGTTAGCTTACTGATTTGCTCTTCAAGCTCTTCAATTGAGCTCTCTTCCTCCTTTTTTTGGTAGGAAGGTGTGAGCGCTGACTTTGATATGGACGTCTGTTCGGAACATCTGTCAGCTTGGTATGACTTTTGAGGCCTTCTTTTGAACTCCCTTTTTGAGATAAAGGCAGCATCCTCCTCTGGATGTGTGCTGACACTTTGTAGTGCTTCATTTTTGTTCGCCATTTGGATTTCCCATTCATGGGCTAGGAGCTGGGCGACCACGTCCTTTGTAATCATCTTGGAGAGATCATTCTCCTTCAAGTTGGTGGCTTTGACGGTTCAATCTTCCTTGGGCATCTTGGAGAGAATTTTTGCATTCATATTAGCAATTTCATATGTTCTCCCCAAGTTTTTCAGCTCGCAGATAATATCATTGAATCTAGCTTCCATTGATTTAACAATTTCACCAGGAAGCATTTGAAAAGGTTCATACTTATCTACACAGTTTTGAAGCTTGTTTCACTTCATTTGAGCTGTTTCTTGACTGAGTGTGCCAAGAAATTTCCACATCTTTTTGGCGTTGTTGTGCTCCAGAGCTTCAACAACCAGTGGCTCTGGTAAGGATTGTAAGATGAGCTCCATGGCAAGTGAATCTAGCTGAAAGCGAACTCTGTCATCGTTCGTCAACTCTGCATAAGGTTTCTCCACTATCTCCTGACCTTCTGCTCTTCCGATCTAAGTATTTACTTTGGTGATCTTCAACGGTCCGGTAGATAGAACCTCTACCATCTCTGGATGGACATTCTTCAGCATAATCAAAGAACGCTTCTTCCATATCTCAAATATTTTTGATGAATACTTTGGAAACTTCGAAATCTGAGCCATCTCTGAGTACCTAAGCTTAAAAATACACAAACAGAACCAAGTGCAGAAAAACAGAGATCTGGTCCTAAGTGACTCAACACAACCTTAGTCTATTAGAACCTTGGCGTATGATACCACTTTTTGGTCCCGAAATCAGAGTGCAAAACTGTGCAACGGAAGGTAATGTATAGGCAGCGGAAGTGAGTACACAGTTGCACTTGTTTAACTAGAACAGAGTATTATCAGTTTTGTGTGTGTTCGAAAGAGTTAAGCTTAGTCCTGTCCTGGTTAAGTCAGTTTCACAGTATATACTCCTCAAAACTTAGAAGTATTGAAGGTTTTAAAGTCAGTTTGTGAAACATAAAAATAGAGCAGTAAGTAAATAAAGCTGTAAATGAACACACATGACTTATTGTGGTTTGGATCTCAATACCCTACATCCACTCTTTAGACCCAAGGTCTAGATAATTAACTAAGTTAGTACAAGACACCTTACAATCTATACACAGTTCGATGACACCTCCATCCTTCGGTTAGCCGTGGCACTCGCCTAGGAACTCCTTGTAGACTCAGTCTTCCGGTTGAAGTGGGGACACGCCCTGCAGCCTCTTTCCTGGTGGTTGGATGTTTACTTGTTCTTCCCAGAACTCAGGTGATTGGCATACGCCTTTGAGAATCAGAATCCCACACTAGAAAACTGACTGCTATGAATATATTTCAGAAAGATATATTCACGAAGAAGAGCTTCAGCTTAAAGCTTCAGCCTCGTGCTAGGAGAAGATAGCACGGTGGGTAACTTGAGTCAGAGACTCAAGTCTCGTGTTAGAGAACATAGAAACTCATAGAGTTTTTGAAGAGAGATGGCCTAAACAATTGCCCTTGTCTTCTTAAGACTATCAGATTTTGAATTCTGTTCAGGTAACCTGTTAAGGTTGGAAGGGCTGGCCTTTATATAATGGAGGACCTATGGCAATTTGAATTCCTATCCGTTAGACACATAAATCCAGACGTTAGACTCATGGATTCTATTGCCCAATCGTAGCCCATGCCTTAGGTCTCCTTTCTTCTCTGCAATGTCAATGTATGTTACATTTACATTATGTTAGGCTTCTTTTCAGCCTTAGGGATCCCAGTTTTGGATAACCTCGTATTGACTTGGGCATATATGAATGCCTGAGTCTGATTGAGCTTCGATATCTTTCAAAACATTCTTTAAAGGTAGAGGCTCTGATACTGACTATTAAAAGTTAGTACAACTTTGCCCTTATACTGACTTCCCAGGTTCATTATGGTAAACCTTCATACTGACTAACCATAATCAGTATGGAAAACGCCCTCATACTGATTTCTCCTTATCAGTATGGAAATCCCTTGAACTGACTTCTCCTTAGTCGGTTAGGGAAAGCCCTCATACTGACTTCTCCTTGTCAGTATGCTAGGACCTTAAACTGAGTGCTCCGACACAGTTTTAGGTCAAGGCTAGGTGTGATGGTAGTCAGTTCTTGAGCATTCTCCTTGCTCCGTCTTCAGCCTAAGTTTTATTACAACTCAATTCGATCCTATACAAGGATTACAAGATTAGAACTCTAGAAACTGGAAAAAATGACTAAGATGGCTTACAATCTTTGACCACCAAAACATCAAAAATTAAGGAAGAAATTCTCTAAAAAAGAATCCTAACAAATGTCCTTATAGTAAACACATTTATCACACTCGTTGTGCTTAAGACCATTTAACAATATTACGTGTTAAACCTTATGTGCCACTATTTTGGTGCTTACTTAAGACTATATAGGGATCTAATTAGTTTGCATACCTTCTTCTCATGCCCAGGTATTACAAATACTTCAGATTGATCAATAAAGATTTCTTCCTTTAATTCACTATTTAAGAAAGCAGTATTCACATCCATTGCGTGAATCTCTAGATTGTGAAAAGCGAGAAACATGAGAAGCACTCCAATGAAGATAATCCTAGTCATATGTGAATGGGTATCGAAGAAATTTTCTAACTCTTTTTATCAAAAGCTTTAAACCAGCAGACGAGTTTTATACTTATCAACAGTACCATCTATTTTATATTCTCATTTTATAATCTACCTGCGTCCTTTGGGCTTGCAACCTTTTGGGAGATTGGCTAGAATCCATGTATGATTTTGCATTACAAATTTTATCTCACTGCAGATAGCTTTGCCAAAGCAAAGTATCTGGTCGAGCTAGAGCATCCTTAATAGTTCTTGGTTCATCATAACACATGTATGTGATGAATTCAGGACCAAAACCTTTAGAAATTTTAGCTATGTGACTACATCTTGCTTTTTCCTCTACATAATCAGAACTAGTAGTTTATTCGAAAGTTCTCTTCTGATAGACACTTTTGATACATCATCATTGCATTTGTATGCATAGATATGTTCAAACATTATGTCATTTCTTAACTATATATTTTTCCTTAATCACATTCGGATTTTTTTTATTTGTGAACGAGAAATTGATACTCTGTACTATTAAGAGCATACCTTATGATGATGCAATCAATTATTTTAGGAACAATTACAACTTGTTTGGGTATAGGTACCTCGACCTTAGATAAAACACTACCATACCTTGAGGTACCTGTATGGCTTTCAATTTTTCCACAACTCATAGCGAGTTACATCTATCTTTTTTAGTGGGATTTTGTTCAGAATATGATTTTTTGTTAAGACAGCTTCCCCGACATATTTTCAGGTAGTCCTAAATTGAGCAACAGATCATTCATCATCTTCTTTAGCATTCTATTTTTGCTTTTGGCAACACCATTGGAATAAGGTGAATATGGTCTAGTTGTTTAATGCATTATGCTTGAGGCGGTACAAAATTCTAAAAATGGAGCAACATACTCTCCACCTCTATAAGTTCGAATAATCTTGATTCAACTGCTCAGTTACTTTTCAGACTCTTTGTAATTTTTGAAAGCTTCTATTGTTTCATTTTTACTTATTAGTACATATAGATAACAATATCTTGTGCAAACATTAATAACAGTAATATAATACATTTCACATCTCTAGTCTGCACAAACTTTAATATGGCAGTTTTGTCTTTTTTGCTTCAACAAAAATTTCACACTTGGTTTGTTTGAACTCAGTCACTTTTAGTAAATTTAAGTTTACTAACATTTTTATAGAACTTAGATTTGCACGACCGAATTGAATCTTCCATAAATTAGAACACTCCATTCATTAAGAAAAAAAACTCAACATTATCGCTTTTCGGCTTAACGTTGTGCAATTACATTCATCTTGAGACTCCATTAGCGAGATAACCTCCATCAAGACACTTCCCAATTTTTGACAAAACAAGCTTTTCATAATCAAATACAAACTTAAATCTATGGTTTACATGAATTGAGCCTAAAATTAAATTCTTTCGGATGTTTGGGGTATACAACACATTCTTCAAATCAAGTCCTTACCACTTGTGAACCTTAAGTCAAGTCTTAATACTAGCCACGTTCGACGGGGCATGGTTCCCATGAGAAGCTCAGTTTTCTAAGAAGAAAAAATATTCCCATCGGAGGCCATATGACACTTTGCACCTGTGTCAATGAAACACCCTCTAGTATTGTGTATATAGTAGACTCGGGCACACAAAAGATTCACCAAATCATTATTGTTATAAACGTTGTGTAATTGCAGTTTTACTTTCCCCTTGTCATTAGCTTTGAGCTTTTGGCATTGAGTAGACACGTGTCCACATTTACCCCAAATATAACAGTCACACTTAAACATGGCTCTTTTGATACATTGTCTTTCTTCACTTATGTGAGTCTTTTCCTTTCATTTGATGGACCACCACGTTCCATTCAAATTAACTTTTGTATCCATAGTCCTCAGCCTGGGATCTGTGGTGGTCCCGAGATTAGTTGAGTTTAGTGCATAGTGGAAATTTTAATACGAAAATTGCATTCACAAACTGGTGGTTTTTTGACCGGTTTGGATTTCTGAAAAACACTTTTAGAGAATATGAATATTATGTTCAGTTTGAGTATACTCCAACACTAGAATGTGTTGGGTTTTAAATCCTTGCGAAAAATAATTAAAGCAGTAAAAGACTCGGATTTTATCGAGTTTCAGAGCCTAAAGTCCTACGTCCTCTCTTCAGACCAAGGCCTGGAAATCACTAGCTTCAGATTACAATCTGTCCTCACGATCTATAGCAAGCTGGTGAATACCAATGTCCACCAGCTCAATTGCTCACTCGCCCATGGTCTTGTTCTCCTTCAGCGCTCAATTTGGAGTGTGGGCACACCACGCATCCTCTGTCTCTGGAAGTTGGCCCCTTTATAGTTCATCCCAGAACTATCGAACTTGTGGCTTGATCCCTGTGATAATCATAGCTTGGAGAGAGCGGCAACTACTGTATTCTTTCCAAGGAAAGAAAGAACACCAAGAAATAACTCTAGCTTCGAAGCTGATGATTTCATATTTTCACTCATTATTTGTTTGATTTATCTTTGATTTTTATTACATTTTAGTTTATTTTCTTTGTTTTTGTTTCATGAGTCTATTTAGAGTGGTATTACGTTTGTAGTGCTTGGTTTATGAAGTTTTCAGGTAAAAACAAGTGAAAAATGTTGAAAAGGGCAAAATTGTAATTCTGCCAGATTCTGTGTCGACCGACGCAGACCCATCGACTGAGGTGGAAATTTTACATCGGCCGATGCAGAGCCACGTCGACCGACATAGAAAGATTTGGCAAGTTTTGGAAGCTTTGCACGTAATTTGGTCGAGATTTGCTTGGGTTTTAAGATATACATCAACTTGGAAGCTTTGAAGACTCAAAAAGGAAAAAATATATAAAATAGGATATTATGATTGAGATTTACATAAAATATATTTTATTCATTATAATATTATGCCATGTAAAACCCACACAAACTCTATAAATACCCCTCTAGATTAGTTTATTCAGTGGACATTAGTCCCTAAATCTTTCTCCACCTCAATTTCTGTAGTGTTTTTAGTCTTTAGTTTTTATTTTAGTACTTTAATTTATGCACTTTAGAGTTCCTATTTTATTTATGCAATTTACTTTTTATTCTATTATATCTTTTTAATTGTGTTTAGTTAATTTTTCTAGCATATTTTTGGGTTGTACAACTGTTCTAGATGCATGCTTAGGTTTTATTAATTGATCTATTGTTGATAGTTCATGATTCTTGTTTTATTTCATAATTCTGGAATGAAGGACCGAGAAGTGAAATATTATTTAGATGTCTAGCTATTGAAAGACTGAGATGTGAATATTGATAGTGGCATTAGGAATGCATGATGCGATCTTTTTTGTCCGACCAAGAAATATTAGATTGTAGGGATTTAAATTTGTTGATCCGATGAGATTGATTAAAAGGTGTTCTTGAGACCGACAGGAGATAGTCACTTATTAGTAATTTTTTTATTATTTGTCTGACCATGGAAATAGTAACACTTTTCTGATATCTCACTTATTGCATGAATCTGGCTTATTAATTAATTGCAAGTCATCCAGGATAGAAGTTCAGCCCTAGGATATGTATCTTCCTTTATTTGATTTAAATCCTTATTTTATTTTTAAAAACCAAAAACTATTTTCTAATTGCTCAAAAAAATTATCCAAAAACTATGTTTTAGTACATGAGTTTATTTCCTACATCATTCTCTGTGGGTTCGACAAGCTTCGGGTTTAAAAATTTATTTGGCCATTGTATTATAGTTTATCTGATAGAAATATCAATGATCAGAAGCTAAGAATCTTGTGTCCAGGGGATGGCACACGGTCGACTACGATTTAGCCTTGATGATCTTAAGTACGTTGAAAATTGATTTTTCAGTAGAACGATCAATCAGTGAGAATAAGTATATGTCGTTGAAGAACCATCAGTCATTACCTCTTTTCTGGAAGATCTTCGTCTATTTATAGAAGTAGGAGAGGTTTAGAAAAATTAGCCATTTATCGACAATTTGGATTCAACCACTATGGTGTGTCTCTTTTTCTAAAAGGAGAGGGGTGCTTTTTAAGTTTCTGCACCTGCTTCATCCTTTTCCTACACTGTGTGTCGACATCCTGCCAGAACGACTTTGCCAGTCCAAGAAATCTAAACTGGTTGGAGTTATTTTAGTCTTTAAGAAGTTTCCACTCTTCAAGACTGAACTTCAAGGATTCCTCTGACTCATTTTCCTTGTCTCTATGTGTGAATGGAAGCTAGACTTGTAAACTGGTGAAGATCCAAGTTGGGAGTCCTCGATCAGTTTCTCTGATTCATCAGTTCCGAAATGGAAGCAAGTTTGTTATAACTTTTCACATAACACAAATTGGGTTTATGAATTTCGACCCTGTTTGTCTTTATCAACTTCATTATTTACATTACAACTCGATACTCATCCTAGCAGGACATTACAAGTTTGTACGAACTAAGCTAATCTAGAGATATTTCTAACTTGGTGGTTTCTAAACATATTTTTGACACACAAAAACAATAATTAGGTATTAATACTTCTAAACAATTTCCCCCTTTCTGATGTTGTAAAAAACCACCTCTATTAAGCTGGTAAAGGTTCAGTTTTGAGTTTACAAAGGATATTCTAACAGATTCTAACACTCTAGAACTGATTACCTTGATTACTCAGCCTACCCTAAAAATCTTCCCCCTTAATTGGAGAGGTATTTCTCGATTAAATTTTAGGGCAAAAACTGATTACACTTGAATGTGTAAAATCAGTTTTGGGATGATTATACTTGTGCGTGTAAAATCATCAAGGAGAACATTGAGTTTGGACAATGAATTTTTGTCATCAAACTGTACAAAAATAGTATTTCCACAATGTAAGTACAGTAAATCTATGGAATTACAAAAATATTTAGAGCCTTCTTCTGTTGTGACTTCCAACGTCTTCTGCACGATTAGAGGATCTCTTTCTTACCATGAATTGTGGTGGAAAGAAATCCATATCCTTTCAATCCTCACATCATGTAACTATGGATATTTCTTTTTCCAGAAGAACATTGAGTTAAAGTTCGCATGCCACTGCATGACTGGCTTTTGATGCCTTCTACCAGTCGACTGAAAAGATACTCTACCTAGTTGGTGTCTAAAAATTTGTCTATCACCATCATTGCGCATCAAGATTTCTTACAGAAGGCTCTATTGGAGTCACCCCGACACACCAGGGCTTGACTAACAAAGTCCAGATACATTCCATGGAGGGGTTTGAGAGTTTCTATGGAGATATCTAGACTGAACTTGTGAACATTGGAAGAGTTCTATTTCTCCTAGTGAGATTTCTCTGGGTTTCTTTCATTTGCCAAATACTCCACAAGTTTGATTCCAATGGCCAGCACCTTGAAGATTTCACCTAGTGAGAAGGAGGAGATGAAAATAACCTTCCCAAAGACCACAGAAGAGATGAAATGTTCATCGTCAGAGATGTTTGCATTCAGACAAAATTCTTATTAGTTCAGGTCTAAACTGTGTTGGTGCGGTGACGAGGAAGTGCTCCAAGCGGAGCGTGACAAAGCTTTCTCCTTAGTTCTAGATAGTCTCCAACTTTCTCAGCAAGAATATTCCTGAATGTTGAGACATTCAACACCTTTCCTTCGTTGATTTTCATGGTTCTGTTGTGTAATGACTTTGTTGTCCATGTCGAATGGTAGGAAAATATAGAGTATTCTGAGGATGTGGAGGATATTGATCTCCATGTCTTGGCACTTTCCTTCCATATATTGATGGAATCCGTCGGTTCTAATTCAAGAAAACATTCTT
Organism: Plectranthus barbatus; assembly: GCA_026898455.1. NCBI lineage: Eukaryota > Viridiplantae > Streptophyta > Magnoliopsida > Lamiales > Lamiaceae > Plectranthus > Plectranthus barbatus. The sequence goes on along the minus strand of JAPKLW010001046.1, from coordinate 216,462 downwards.
TTTCGAAACATCATTTGATGATTTCAATGAACGAGTATAGAGCGCCTTAAAGATGCGACAATTTGTCTTCCAAAACCTTGTTGGAGTGTTGAGAGACTTACACAAGAGGACATATCATTTCAAATGATAATATATATTTGAGGTAATCTTCCATTAGAAGTTTTACCACAAAAGGTTTGCGTCTGTCTGCATTAGTAACCCATTGCCTCGAGCCGTGCGCGTGCGGATGTTGTGCATCCATGTACTTCTACCGTCTGAATGGCATTAGGTACTGCAATTAGTGCAGTGTATAGTGTTACTTCATACACATTTGAAATAAATTCCCGCCACTGCTAAATTCGCTAACTCAACAAACTAGTATCTCGTCAACTATTTGCCAACGTGGCAAAAATTGGTAAGCTCTGTTATACTTGTAGATGAAGCCAATTTTAATCTTCTTCAGAATACCAAAACTTAAAGCTTGGACTTAGTTTTATTCTGCTTCTTCTGAAAACCAAGAATAAGAGCTTGGACTTATTCCTCTTCATGTGTTATCTTGTCAAACTCCAAAAGACCGAGTTTAATGCACAAATCTCTAAATCTTTTTTCGAGAAGTGGTTTGGTGAAAATATCTACGAGCTAATCTTTAGTTTCGATATATTCCTAAAAACATCCTTCTTTTCAACATGATCCCAGATGAAATGATGTCTAATGTTAATATGCTTTGTTATGAAGTGATGAACTGGATTTTTTGTGATGCACATTGCACTATTGTCATCACAATAGATTCGCACACAACTAGAAGTAACATCGTAGTCCATTAATTGTTGCTAGATCCATAACACTTGGGCACAACAACTTGCGGCAGTAACATATTTAGCTTCGGTGGTTGAGGTTGCAACTGAATGTTGCTTTTTGCAGAAGCATCTTTTCAGGTATGTCCCAAAAACTTACAAGTACCACTGGTGCTTTTTGGATCTATTCGGCATCCTCCAAAGTCTGAGTATAAATATCCAACAAGATTTAGCTCATCATATCTGGGATACCAGATTCCCAGTGACTCGGTATACTTTAGATTTCTAACGATCATTTTAGACAGCCTCCATGTATGATTTCTTCAGATTAGTTTGAAATCTTGCACACACACCAACAAAATAGGAAATATCAGGCCTACTAGTTGTCAAGTAAAGTAAGGATCCAATGGTGCATCTGAAACTGTTTGGACCAACTGGCTCTCCTTTTTCATTTGGAGTAATCCTAACACTTACACTAATCGGAACTCGGAGCGTCTTAGTCATTTCCTGGAAAAACTTGCTGATGAGATCCTTTGTATTATTCCTCTGATATATGAATATCCCTTTTGGGGATTGATGGACTTGAAGTCTTAGGAAGTATGTTATCTTCCACATCATGCTCATTTGAAAATGACTTTGTATGAGTTGTGCGAACTTCTCAAAGAGGGTCGAGTTCCTGGATCCGGAGATGATGTCATCAACATATATCTAAAAAAGGAACATGTCATCACTATCTTTGATGAGGAAGAGAGTTCTGTCGATCATCCCTTTTCTGACACCATTCTTCAACAAGAATTGGGATAACGTCTCATACCAAGCTCGCGCGGCTTGCTTTAAACTATAAAGAGATTTCCTCAATTTGAAGAACTATATGCCTTGCTCCACCTCCTCTTTGAGCTCTCCGTTAAGGAATGCACTCTTCACGCCCATTTGATATAACGTGAAGTTGTGATACGCTGCATATGCTAAGAAAAGCCTAATAGCTTTTAGTCTGGCAACTGGTGTGAAGGTTTTATCCATGTTGATTCCTTCACACTGTGCATATCCTTTGGCTACTAGTCTCACTTCATTTCTGACTATGTTTCCAGCTTCATCCTGCTTGTTCTTGAAGACCCAATTGCTGCCTATCACAGACTGATGAGTACGTCTGTCCACCAAGTACCAAACATTGTTGTAGGTGAATTTTGTCACCTCTTCTTGCCTTGTACGTACTGGATTTGCAACATCATCTAGTACAGCTTCTTCTGGGTGATGTCTCAACCATTTAGGTCTGTGAATCTCACTAATTTTGACCGGTTGGATGAATAGCTATGGAGTGAATATCCCATCTACTGGCACTTCTGTGAACTTAAGATCCTCTAGCATAATTTCATTTTCTGAGACTGGTGTTAACTCTGAAGTTGAATCCTTTGTTAATTGTCCTTCGCAGTCTGTAAATCCTCTGAACCTGGTATGGTGATGCCATCCGCATCTTGATCGCCAGTTTCCCCAATTCCTAACTCGCTAGTTAGGTTTTCATGATCTACCAGTTCTTTTATCTCTGGCGCTTTTACTTCAAGATCATCTTCTTCAAGTCTGAATACTCCAGGTCGGATTCCCCTTTAATTTATGTAGTTATTTTGGGTTTGCATAACCGGCCCTCTCAGCTTTTTGAGCATCAGCTGAGGGAACTGATTCTGAAGAAGTTTCATTCATAGATCTAGTCGGAGCTATTGGTTCAAGATAGAATTTTCTACACCCAATTGTTCATTGACATCATTGAACTCATGAAACTCTTCTGCCAGTTCCATCATGGTCCTGCGCACTAAAGTAGCATCATAAAAAATAACTTTGCAGTTATCTCTACAAGTTCGGTAGTCTTGTTGAGTACCCTAAAACCATTGTGAGAGGGAAGTCCATATCCGAGGAAATCACTCTCATCAGCTTTGGTAGAGAAAGTATTCTACTTCGACTTCCAATTGTTGTGAATAGAACATGGAGAACCAAAAAGCATGAAGATGAGCTAAACAAGGCTTACGACCATAATAAGCTTCATAGGGGGTTTTGTGTAAGCGATTATTGAGTCCGCTCCTATTTTGTGTGTAGCAAGTTGTAGTTACAGCTTCTCCCCAATAACGCTCACTCAAACTTGTTTCTGCCAGCATGGTCCTCACAGCTTCCTTAAGGGTCCGATTCCTTCTTTCAGCCAAGTCGTTCTGTTGTGGAGTCCTTGGGGATGATTTCTTGTGTCTTATCCAGACTTCATCATAGAAATCCATAAGAGGTCCATTATAGAACTCAGTTCCATTGTCTGACTGGATTCTCTTTACTGTGATTCCTCTGTCATTCAGGATGAATATACCTAGCTCGGGAAGTGCGAGATTCACTTCGTCCTTAGTCTTGAGAAGCTTTATCCACGTATATCTCAACTACAAGAGAGTACCTCGTTCCTCCGATGGTGGGTGGAGTCACTGGTCTGAAAAGGTCCATGTGCAGTAACTGTAAAATCCGTTCAGTGCTTGCATTGACTGGATTGCTTTTGAATGAAGCTTTTGTCTGCTTTTCTAGTTGGCATGATCTGTAATACCTTATTTTTTGAATATTCCTTTTGGTAGGCCTGTTACCAGCGCATGCTTGATCAATTGATTGATAGTCTTGAAGTTCTAATGGTTCATCCTTTTGTCCAACAATCAGCTTGTCTCACTGGAACTAGTTTCCATGAAGCATGAGTTTGCTTTAACACTCTGTAGGGTTTTATCGTGAACCGAATTACCAAAACCAAATAAACTGGACCGTTTATGGTTATTGTTCATAAAACATTCATAAACCCTAAGCATGCTCCTATTGAATTTAATGCGTGGATAAAGAATTATTTACCTTAATTCCGTAGTCTCAGAAACGATCTTTCGCGTTTGTATTCCCAGATTCAGAATCAATCACGCGATATAATTAAATCTGCGGAACAAGAAATTAGAAATCTAATTTCTAGATTTAGTAATGATCGAAAAAGAGAGAGAGAAAGAATTAGGAGTTGTTCTCTGGATTAGATATTCAGATCTGTTTCCCGGTGCGTTCAGATCTGCTACTGGTGAGTATTCCACAGATCTGTATTTGAGCAGGACCAGAATTTGAAAATTCTCCTCCTCCCTCCTTGAAGTCGGCGCCCACTTCTCTCTATTACTAGGGTTTCAAATTTTCAATTGTGATACAACTTGTGAGGGAGAGCTGTCTATTTATAGGCCTAGGGTTGTAAACCCTAATGGGCTCCTTGGCTCAATTCAGCACACTTTCCTTGGGCCAGACCTGGGATCTAATGCAAATAATAAAGTGGGCCTATGAATTAATTAATTCCCATGTCCACAACCCAGGAAATAATTAATTAATTAATATTAATTCTTTTTCACCACAGAATTAATACTGACCTACCCCTTTATTACCACGTTGTGAGAACGGGCTGCATTAATATAGAATCCCCATATTTAAGGTTACCGGACATTCATTAATTAATTGGAGCCTCTAACAAGCTCTAACTACAATTAATTAATATCTTATAATTCCTGAGTAGTACCACTCAGTCCTTATCACTCGTGCCTGAACTTAATCAGCCTGCAGGACTTTGGCACGATGAATGTTATTGAGCTCCTCAGATAATGTCCCCATCCTATTACTCGGATATGGTTACCTAAACCCAGTCTCAGGCAGTATTACACAAACTGCTGTTACTCAAGATGCGGTTATACGAGCACATTACTTAGGCTCTCCACCATGGCAAGTCAAAGCAACAGTCAACCTGTGCAAACCCCTGAACCTTCGTTAGGGTTTGGACTCAATCAATATAACGAGATCTTGTATTTACTGATGTCAGACAGACGAATACATCTCACTACGGTCCATCAATACATCACCTCTGCGTACCAGCATGTCAAGTAACCAAGACAGACTACTTATTCCGACAATTCTGCAACCATCCAGAAAGACGTATCCTCATACGCTGTCTCGGCTGTGATTAGGTTTATGTCTCACTAGGTCAAGTGATCATACTGTCTTCAGCGATCTACAACACGCCGTATGATCGTCCCTATCGGTGAGACAAGAGGATACCATTGTTCACACATGTAGTTTGTTTAACAGATAGGAGAATTAAATCGTTGTATACTCATTATAATAAATGCTTTCAGTATACAAAATCCATCAATCTCCCACTTATACTCAAAGCAGGACTAAGCTATTACAGAGTATACAGTCCGTCTATCTAGTCTGTTGTCTCTTTAACCACTGCTAGTGGTCGGCGTCCACCTCAGACCCAGCTCACGAATATGTCTTTTGTAAACTTTCTGAGGCAAGCTCTTTGTAAATGGATCAGATATATTGTCAGCAGTGTCAATCTTCTTAATTTGCACATCGCCCCTCGATACGATTGCTCGTATGATATGGTACTTTCTCTCTATGTGTTTGGTTGCCCTGTGAGACCGCGGTTCCTTTGAGTTTGCAACTGCACCAGAGTTATCACAATAAATTGTGAGATGCTCCTCGGCAAACTCGGAATCACACCCAACTCTAAAAGGTAGTTCCTGAGCCATACCCCTCTTTCGATGCGTCGGAGGCGGCGAAATATTCCGCCTCCATGGTGGAGTCAGCAAATGCATTTCTGCTTTAAGCTCCTCCAAGATACAGCTCCACCTCCCAGGGTAAACACATATCCTGAGGTCGATTTCTTCTCATCCTGGTCCCCTTGGAAATCCGAGTCTGTATAACCCACAGGGCACAAATCCTCACTTTGATAAACTAGGCAGTAATTCCTAGTTCTCTTCAAGTACTTGAGGATGTGCTTTACAGCAGTCCAGTGCGCCTGTCCAGGGTTAGACTGATATCTTGCTACCATGCCAACGGCATAACAAATATCAGGCCTGGTACACAACATTGCATACATGAGACTACCCACCACTGAAGCGTATGGTACAAGACTCATCTCGTCTTTCTCCCGCTGTGTCTGAGGACACTGACCACTAGAAAGACGAACGCCATGACGGAAAGGCAGCAAACCCTTCTTGGCGAGTTGCATACTGAACCGGGCAATCACAGTATCCACATAGGATGCCTGGGATAAGCTCAACATTCTTCTCTGACGATCTCGTAAGACCTTAATCCCAAGAATGTATCTCTCAAATTCTTCATTTGGAACTATTCGGATAACCAAACCTTGATTTCGGACATCACTCCCTCGTTGTTTCCAAATAGGAGTATGTTATCAACGTAAAGTGCACGGAAAACCACGCTCCCACTGACACAAAGTCGGTAAACACAACTTTCGTTTTCCAACTGTGCAAATCCATAGGATTTAATCACATCGTTGAAACGTAAGTTCCACGACCTTGAAGCTTGCTTCAGTCCATACAAGGACTTCTTAAGCTTCCAGACAAGATGTTCTTCGCCCTTGCGTATGTAACCCTCGGGTTGCTGTATATAGATGTCCCTACCTTCTTCAAGGTAACCGTTTACAAAAGCGGTTTTGACATCCATCTACAAGATCTCGAGGTCCATATGCACAGCTATGGCAAGGAGTATCCGGATAGATTTGAGCATGGCTACGGGTGAAAAGGTTTCATCATAGTCAATGCCCTCTTTCTGACTATAACCCTTTGCCACCAGCCTGGCTTTAAAAGCCGTGATCTTTCCATCCGCCCCTTTTCTTTCTCTTGTATACCCATTTGCACCCTATGGCCCTAAAGTCATCCGGCAAATCAGTTTTCTGGTATACATCCACAGCAGTTATGGATTCGATTTCGGAATCCATGGCGACACGCCATTTGGTAACATCCTTATCCTGCACTGCCTCTTCGTAAGTCAATGGGTCAGAGTCCTCATGTCCGTCTTCCGGGCTCAAATCCGAAGACTCACACACGAACATATACCTTTCCTGATGGAAAATAACTCTCTCACTACGATGAGGCATCGGTGCCGTGTCAGTAGTAGGTGCAGTAACTTGTAGTCCTGCACCTTGCACTGAAGAACGTGTCCGTGGTGCTGAACCTCTCACAGGTGCACCCACATCTACACGTTCCCCTTCCCGTGGAATCGCATTCTCGTTCTCAATTTCTTAAAGAACGATATCACTCATTGACTTGTGATTACTCACATACTCGTCCTCCAAGAATCTAGCGTCGGTGCTAATAACGACTCTTTGACTCTCAAGACAGTAAAAGTAACCACCTTTCGTTTGCCTAGGATACTCTATGAATAGCATTACTTTTGACCTGCTTTCTAACTTATCAGGTTTCTTCGACAGTACAAGTGCCGAATAGCCCTATACTCTAAACTTGCACAAACTAGGTTTGCGACGAAGGAAGAGCTCAGAAGGCGTCTTAAGAACTGATTTAGAAGGCACCACATTTAGCACGTAAGCTGCTGTTTCCAATGTGTAGCCCCAAAATGAAATTGGTGAGTTTGCATAACTCATCATTGATCTTACCATCTCTAGAAGAGTCCTATGTCTTCTTTCAGCTACACCATTTTGCTGGGGAGTACCCGGTGTAGTCCACTGGGATGTAATCCCGTTTTCTGACAAATACTGTAGGAACTCGTTACCGAGGTATTTGCCACCGCGGTCAGATCGCAGTGACTTGATAGTTTTCCCGACCTTCTTTTCTACCTCAACCTTGAACTCTTTGAATTTCTCAAAGCATTCAGACTTGATAAGGTACAGCCCGGACTAAGTCCAATGTACCGTTATTTGCAAGTCTCTGAATCCGCTTCAAGCTGATATGACCCAGTCTCAAGTGCCAGAGATATGTAAGATCCTCATCAGATGAAGTAAGTTTTCTCTTTCTAGGATTATCAATTACGGATGAATTACATGCAATACTTGCGGAAGACTTATAATTACAGTTAACAACATAGAGAGAATTATTCAGCATCCCACGACAGATAACACCGTTATTACCAATGATAGAAACACCACTATAAAAAATAACTGAATATTCATCAACATAAAGTTTGGAAACTGAAATAAGGTTTTGCCAAAAATCTGGCACGTACAAAACAACTCTCAGAGTTAAAACAGAATCGTCAAAGTATAAGGTGAAGTCTCCAACGGCAGCTGCACTCACTTGTGATGCGTTCCCCATTAAGATGGTAACCTTGTCATTCTTTAGCACCCTCCTCGGTGTGAACCCCTGCAAAATGTAACAAACATGATCAGTAGCTCCAGTATCCACTACCCACGAATGAGTAGAAACTGATGCTAAACATGTTTCCGTTACAAATGCAAATGACATACCTTTTCCCTTGCTTCTCCATGCATTCTTACTTGAAGTGACACCAACCCTTTTCATCTCATTTGACCTTCTTTCACGTGATCTGCGATCAATCATATTCTTGCACACAGTATGAACCACATCTTTCAATGTGCCCAAGCTGTGCTCAAGATCTGATAACTCAGACTCCCATGAAGGTACAAAGGACTGCTCTGCTATGAGATCAGTGAGAAACTCTTTGAAGGAGTACTCACTTCTCTTAGCTACATCCTTCTTAAAGTCATAGAATGAAAGCGGTAAAGAGTTCAGGATTATATCGATCTTAGCCCGATCAGATATACATCCACCTCTACGTATGAATCGTTTCATGGTGTTATCCATCATCATCACATGCAGTGTCACCGAACTGCCATCAACCATTCTCTTACAGACAAGGTCTTTCACGAGATCACAGTTGATAGTGCATTCTACTTCGCCATACGTAGCCACTAAGTCCATCCAGATTGCAATAGAGCTACAATAGCCCATGTACTTGAGCTTCAGTTCTCTAGACAGGTTATCCGAGATTAACTTGTAAGTAAAATCTTCATGTGCCATCCATCTATCATAGAACTCCTTCTCACGTCTCGAGACTTTATGGTAACGCGGGGAAAGTGGCATCATAGTAAGAACAAACATGTGTTGCTTAGTCAGGAGAATATACTCAATGCAATATCTCCATTCATGGAAGTTTGGACCAGTTAGAGGATTGAGAGCAAGTAAATGATCGACAGTAGACATAGACATATCTGAAACAATAAAGAATCTTAAATAAGAACATACATGTAGAACTTCGAAAACAAATGCATTGAAAACCTTTTAATAAATCAAATACAAATATTTTCCACTAATTGCCCAAGAGTTCCCACCGCAAGCTAAACTCATAGACGTTTACGATGTCACCTTCAACCAGAACTTCAGGTTTTAAGTCCCAATCCATTTAATTTCACTATCATGTCAGGATGCTTTTGACACTAGAAATTAATAATTAGTGAAAACCTTAGACCAAACCATCTCTCAAGAACAGGGATGCAATTCTTGCATTATATTCTAAGATGCTTCTAAGCGATTAACCACAAATTTAACTCCGGCCAAAAGAGACAGTTTAGCATGGCACGTAACAATACCGCACAACCCTTAAAGCTTTTGTTATCTATAATTTAAATCAATCCTAGAATACTTGTGAAAGAGATCTACGCAAGCTACACTTGTAGACGTTTACGCAAAACCCTCCCACTATTCACATGATTTAAATTGTTTGTCTAGAAATCCCAACAACCGTACCCATGCACCTCTAGGAACTAGCAAGCTACACTCGTAGACGTTTACTAGAATGAGAGATACACTTACAGCCTAGGACCGCTTTGTGGAGGTTTATTGATTTTAATTAAAAAATCTGCTTAGTATTTTTCTTTTAAAAGGTTTCTTATATGTGCACATATAATTTCTTTGTTATTATATTTTCCAAATTTTTGCATGTAATTAAACAAGCCCAAAAATTCCCAAAATACAATCCAACAAAGAAATTAATCACATAAGCATGCTTGGAAAGCTGTAAATAATAAAAGCGATAAAACATGCTTTTCCTATTATCTACACATGCTTAATAACGCACATAAATTAAAACACTTATCATACGAGGACAATTAAGACAAACAAAAATTCCTCGTGGCCCCACAAAATAGAAAAAAATAAATTCTATCTATTACAATTTGAATTTTGAATTATTTGGATAAGTCAAAATCTTTTCAAATCATTTCAAATCTTCCAGGGCCTTCAAATCTTCAATCACCAAATCTTTTTGGATTTACGCCTTTGTGATCTGATGATTTGCCCTAACCCTAATGCATACCCTAGGGTTCACACAGGATTGTACAAACCACCAAAACACGAGCCAACACCGCAAGGACAACAGCCACCGACGACAGCCACCGCCGCCTGCCGCCAACCGCCTGCGCTTATGCGCAGCGCATTTTCGCGCGCACCCGCCGCCGCCGTGCCCGCTGCCGTTGTGTTCGTCTTCATTCTTCGTCCTCGACCCGTCCAATTACAGATTTTAAAAAATAAAATTTCTATTCGATTACAATTTTCAAATCTAAACTAATCACAAAATTTCTCGAGATTTTACAAAATTAATTCAGCCCTACACGGATAAACCACAGTGGGCTGAATTACACTGGTTGCCACGAGGAACAAAAACCATCCACGACATTCATAAAATTCAAACATGCATAACGAATCCATTATGAACAACAGAGCCACAAAACAGAACCTGGCTCTGATACCAATTGTAGGGTCTTACCATGAACCGAATCGCCAAAACTAAATAAATCGGACCGTTTATGGTTATTGTTCATAAAACATTCATAAACCCCAAGCATGCTCCTATTGAATTTAATGCGTGGATAAAGAATTATTCACCTAAATTCCGTAGTCTCAGAAATGATCTTTCACGTTTGTATTCCCAGATTCAGAATAAACCACGCGAAATAATTAAATCTGCGGAACAAGAAATCAGAAATAAAATTTCTAGATTTAAAAATGATCGAAAAAGACAGAGAGAAAGAATTAGGAGTTTTTCTCTAGATTAGTTATTCAGATCTGTTTCCCGGTGCGTTCAGATCTGCTACTGGTGAGGATTCCACAGATCTGTATTTGAGCAGGACCAGAATTTGAAAATTCTCCTCCTCCCTCCTTGAAGTCGGCACCCACTTCTCTCTCTAACTAGGGTTTCAATTTTTCAATTGTGATACAACTTGTGAGGGAGAGTGATAAGCTCATATTTATACTCACTTATCTATATTTTTCTCCATTGTTTCACGTGCTTTATGTTATGTTTTTACTTATTTCTGTGCATGAGTCTATTTTATAGGGTGTTATGCCTTTGATGGGTGATTTTTGCAGGTTTTAGGCCAAATTCATTCGAAACCCGTACCGAAAGCAGATGATGTTCAAAGGAACAGTCACGACTTCTTCCACAGATGGAATCTGAGCTAATAAAGCACATGGATGGAAAGATCTTTGAATTAGCTTTCGAACACAACTGGAATCGGGCCAATCGGAGTTCGGGAGAGGAAGTTATGGCCAAAACCGTGAGACTGCGCAGACAGATGGATTTGTGTCGAGAGACAGGATTTGTGTCGACCGACAGGATTCCCGTCGATCCAAATCCTCCCTGTCGATCAAAACAGAGGTCAAAATTTCAGAAACGTCACAAACTTCAGCCTGGATTTTGACTGGATGGTTTTGTCGATCGACAGCCTGCCTGTCGATCGACACAGAGGTCCGAGAAGGCTATTTTTGGCCTGTTTTGGCAGTTTTTGCTATTTTGACCCAATACTCAAATTAGGTCTTTTTCCCCCTCTATAAATATGAACTCTTAGGCACGAATTTCAGACATCTTTTATGCACTATTACACTTAGAATAATTGAGCTTTGGAGTTTTTTACAAGACATTCAAGGTTCCTCTTTATTGGTAAGTTCTTTAATAAAATGTTTGCTTTAATTCTAGTCATGTTTTGTGGCTAGAACCCTAAACAGGTTCTAGGGTTATGATTTCTTTTCTGATGCATGTCTAATTGATAT
>JAPKLW010001046.1:189203-204823 GCA_026898455.1 Plectranthus barbatus | reverse complement strand
AGGTTCTAGGGTTATGATTTCTTTTCTGATGCATGTCTAATTGATATAAAATCTTAAAGCATGGTTTAATTCTCTGATTTAATTTTATAATCTAGATTAAAAGAAGGACCGAGAGGTTAATTGAGATCTAGGTTTATAGTTAATAATTGATGGATCGAGAGATGAAAATTATTAACAGGAAGAGAGAATTAATTGTGTTTATTTTCTGTCTCAAAAGGAAGAAACTTGCATAGGAATTAATTAGATAATTATTGAGATTGATTAATTTGGTGTTCTTGAGACCGAGAGGAGATAGTTACTAATTAATAATCTAGGATTTAATTGTCTGACCAAGGAATTTAATCCACAAAAATCTATGTTTTCCTCATTGCTGAGTTGATTGATATTGCATGTTGATGATTAGATTATCTGCCCTAGGATCTGTGTTTCCTTTATTGTTTTCAAAAACCCTTTATTTTTCTGCACTTGTCATCTTTAATTTCAAAACAAAACCCTTTTCTATTTCCTCAAACTTCTATGTCCTAGAAATTATAACTAGTATTTTGGATTTTTCATTGCACATTCCCTGTGGGATCGACCACCCTACGGGTGTAAAAATTTATTTGGCTAACCGCTAAACTGCAGTTATCAGAGTGCTGTCTATTTATAGACCTAGGGTTGTAAACCCTAATGGGCTCCTTGGCTCAATTCAGCACACTTTCCTTGGGCCAGACCTAGGATCTAATGCAAATAATAAAGTGGGCCTATGAATTAATTAATTCCCAAGTCCACAACCCAGGACACAATTAATTAATTAATATTAATTATTTTTCACCACAGAATTAATACTGACCTACCCCTTTATTACCACGTTATGAGAACGGGCTGCATTAATTGAGAATCCCCATGTTTAAGGTTATCGGACATTCATTAATTAATCGGATCCTCTGACAAGCTCTAACTACAATTAATTTATATCTTATAATTCCTGAGTAGTACCACACAATCCTTATCACTCGTGCCTGAACTTAATCAGCCGGCAGGACTTTGGCATGATGAATGTTATTCAGCTCCTCAGGGAATGTCCCCATCCTATTACTCTGATATGGTTACCTAAACCCAGCCTCAGGGGGTACTACACGAACTACTGTTGCCCAAGATGCGGATATACGAGCACGTTACTTAGGCAGTCAACCCGTGCAAACTCCTGAACCTTCATTAGGGTTTAGATTCAATCAATATAACGAGATCTTGTATTTGCTGATCTTAGACAGACGAATACATCTCACTGCGGTCCATCAATATGCCACCTCTGCGTACCAGCATGTCAACTATCCAAGACAGACTACTTATTCCGACGATGCCGCAGCCATCCGGACAGACGTATCCTCATACGTTGTCTCGGCTGTGAATAGGTTTATGTCTCACTAGGTTAAGTGATCATACTGTCTTCTGCGATCTACAACACGCCGTATGATCGTCCCTATCGGTGAGACAAGAGGATACCATTGTTCACACATGTAGTTTGTTTAATAGATAGGAGAATAAAACTGTTGTATACTCATTATAATAAATGCTTTCAGTATACAAAACCCATCACACTCTACCAGTCTACCATATACAGATCTCCTTTCCTTATGCCTCTGGGTTTGATTTCATTTTAAGCTTCATCTCAGATTTGATATTCTGATTCGGCAAAGGAAACTACAAAATCGTTCTCACTAAGTTTTTTAATACTTAGAAGGTTATGCTTTAGGATGGTGACTAGAGATACATTTTTGATGATGATTCCATTTGTTCAACGCATTCTTTCCTAATCACCAAACATAATCGGTGGTCCTCTATGAGATTAGTAAGAAGGTTTTCTTCTTCGGTGATGTGCACAGAGCATCCACTATCTAGGATGCACTCGCTCTTCTGCTTTTGAAACTGATCTGCATGTACCTATTCTTGCAAAGCACAAATCATGCTTTAAGTCCCCGAACATCTGCGGGTCCTGTAGGATTAGTGTATTAGATCCACCCTTTTGGGATCCAAACTTGAGTTACCCTTAAAGCAGGCAACTTTTTAGTGGTTTTTCCTACTACCTTTCTCTTCTTTCTCAAATAATGCAAGAACTTTAAGTGAGAATTTATGAGAGTCTGTGTAGTCTTTTCGGAATTAAATTTCCTACTAGAACCTCAAAGAATAGATTCCGGATGTGTTTGATGACCATGTGGTTGATGACGACAATGGTTAGCCTTCCTAGCCCTTGAAGATGGAATATGATTGGGCTCAGGCCTCAAGTAGGTGTTCCCCTACTTGGTATATTCCTCCTCTCATACCTAGTATAATTCTTGGATCTCTAGTTATAGACATAACCAGGTTGGTTGTTTAGCTTCCTCGCAAAAGATTGCTTGGCCAAACTGGTTATAGAAATTGGTTTCTTCACAGTATGAACATACTGTTGGGTTTTGTATACAAAAAGCATTTATTACGATGAGTATACATTCAACGGTATTTCCTATCTGTTTAACAAACTTACATGCAAGTAACAATAGTATCCTCTTATCTCACCGATAGGGAAGATCATACGGCGTGTTGTAGATCGCAGATGACAGTATGATCACTTGCCTAGTGAGATAAAAATATTATCACAGCCGAGACAACATATGAGGATAAGTCTGTCGGCGTAGGCTAGAGCATAGTCGGAAAGAAGTAATTTTCTTGATTACTTGATATGCTGCAACATGCGGTTGCATATTGATTGGACCACAGTGAGATGTATTCTACTGTCTGACATCAGAGAATACAAGATCTCGTTCTTAATTGAGTCCAAACCCTAACGAAGGTTCAGGGGTATGCACGGTTTGACTGTTGCTTTGACTTGCCATGGTGGAAAGCCTGAGTAACGTGCTCGTATACCCGCATCTTGGGTAGCAACAGTTCGTGTATTATAGCCTGAGACTGGAGCTAGGTAACCATATCCGAGCAATAGGATGGAGACATTCCCTGAGGAGCTCAATAACATCATCGAGCTAAAGTCCTGCAGAATGATTAAATTCAAGCACGAGTGATAAGGTTTGAGTGGTATTGCTCAAGAAAATAAGAAATTAATTAAATGTGGTATCTTGTCAGAAGCTCCAATAAATTAATGAATGTCCAACAACCTTAAATATGGGGATACTCAAGTAAATGCAGCCCGTTCTCATAATGTGGTAATAAAGGGGTTAGTCAGTATTAATTCTGTGTTAATAAAGAATTAATATTAATTAATTAATTATGTCATGAGTTATGGGCATGAGAATTAATTAATTGTTATGCCCACTTTTGTTATTTGCATTAGGTCCCAGGTCCGGCCCAATTAAATATGCTGAAAAGAGGCCCAGTAACCCATTAGGGTTTGTAACCTTAGGTCTATAAATAGACAGTTCTCTCTCTCTCTCTCTCAGTTTGTATCACAATTCAAATCAGTTAAAACCTTAGTTTCAGAGAGAGATGGGTGGCGCCTGTTGTGTCTGGGAGGAGAAGGAATTCGACTACGACTTTCACAATCACAGTCATGTGGAATCCTCACCAGTAGCAGGATTTAATAGCATTGGGATGTAGATTTGAAGATCTAATCTAGAGAACATATTTTCTTTTCCCTTTTTCTATCTCATTATTAAATCTATAAATTAGATATGTCTAATTTTTTGTTTCTGCAGATTTAATTAATTCACGTGATTGAATCAAGCAATTGGAATTCAAACTCGCAAGATCGGATCTGACACTACGGAGTTAAGGTAAACTTGAATATCCACTGAATTTAATTCATAGGAGCATGCTAGGGTTTATCGTTTGATTATTGTTCTCAACTTCCATGAACGGTCCTACTTATTTTGATTTTATGATTCGGTTCGCCATGAAATCCCTACAATTAGTAGCAGAGCCTTGTCTCATTTTCATGGCTCTGTTGGATGAGAAATTTCATTTGATTATGCATGCATGAATTATTTAATTGGTGTGGATGATTTGGTTTTTGTTCCTCGTGGCAACCCGTTCGATTTAATCCATGATGGTTTATCCGTGTTTGGATTAAATTGATTATGTAAAATCATTAGAAAATCAGTGATTAGATTTGATAGGGAAAATTGTAATCGAATATTTTATAGTAATTTTTTATTTTCAAATCTGTAATTGTACGGGATGAAGAACGAAGACGGAGACCGGCGAGGCGACGACGGCGGCACCATACGACCGCGGAGGTGTGCCACAGCGGCGGCGGCGCATGGCGTCAGGCAGGCACCCTGCCACGATGTGCGGCCGCGAGCGAGGCTGGCGGCGGCGGTGCAGCCGCACAAGCGGGTGGCCTGCGCCGACAGTAGCCACACGATGGTGGCTGTCACCTGCGGCTTCTACTGTAGTGGAGTTTGTGGTTTTACAGCTGGTGCAGTTCGGTTGTAAACCCTAGGGTTTGCTGTTAGATTGTGGGACCAATTTTCAAATCACAAAACCCTAGATCCAAAAAGCTTTGGTGGTTGAGGATATCAAGGCCCTTGAAGATTTGTGAAAGATTTGAAGAAGATTTGGAGTTATACGATTTCAAATTTCAAATTTTGAAATAGATATGATTATTTTATTTTAATGTTTAGGCGCCACGAGGAATTTTTGTTTATCTTAATTTCCCTCGTATGATGTGTGATTTATTATTTGCACAATAAGCATGTGTAGATAATAGGAAAACATGTTTTACTACTTTATTATTTACAACTTTAAAAGCATGCTTATGTGATTAATTTCTTGTTGGATTATATTTTGAATTTTTGGACTTACTTAATTACATGCAAAAATTTGGGAAAATATAATTACAAGAAATTATTTATGTGCGCATTTAAGAAACCTTTGGAATCAAAAGTATTAGGCGAATTTTTAATTAAAATCAATAGACCTCCACAAAGTGATCTTAGGCTGTAAGTGTATCTCCCGTCTTAGTAAATGTCTACGAGTGTAGCTTGCTAATTCCCGGAGGTGCATGGGCTGCAGTTGTTGGGATTTATAGACAAACAATTTAAATCAAGTGAATAGTGGGAGGGTTTTGCGTAAACATTTATGAGTGTAGCTTGTGTAATTATTTATCATAAGTATTCTAGGATTGATTTAAATTGTAGATAACAAAGGCATTAAGGGTCGTGCGGTTTGGTTACCTGCCATGCCAAACTGTCTCTTTTGGTTGGAGTGAAATTTGTGGTTAAGTGCTTTGAAGCATCTTAAAATATAATGCAGTTGTTGCTTCCCTATTCTTGTAAGATGGCTTGGTCTAAGGTTTTACACTAATTATTAGTTTCATGTGTCTAAGGATTCCTGACATGGTATGAAATTAAAGGATTGGAGCTTAAAACCTGCATTCTTGTTGAGGGTGACATCGTAAACGTCTACGAGTGTAGCTTCCGGTGGGAACTCTTGGGCTATTAGTGGGAAACATTTGTATTTGATTTATCAGGAGGTTTTCAATGCATTTGTTTTCGAATGTTCTGCATGTATGTTCTTATTAAGATTATTTATTTGTTTCAGATATGTTTATGTCTACTGTTGATCATAATCTTACTCTCACCCTTAACTGGTCCGAACTTCCTTGAATAGAGTTTTTGCATCAAACACATCCTATATCTAAAAATAAAGCATATGTTCTTTTTATAGATCCACTTGTGCCTGGCAAAGATGAAGTCTGCGAACTTGAGCTTGAGTTCTTTGATAGATGGGAAGAAGCCAACGATTTCGCCTATTGGCTAATCACGGCTGGCCTATCTAGAGAATTGAAGCACAAGTATGAGAACTTCAATAGGGCTGGAGAGATCTGGAAGGATCTCTTGATGGCTTATGGCAATGTAGAGCGGACTATTAACTATAGACTTGTGCACAGTCATATGTGCAAGGAAATGGTTGAGGATAGTTCGGTGACAACGCACATGATGTCTATGATTGAGCTCATGAGACAGTTCACTATGCGGGGAGGTAATATAAGTGCTCAAGGCTAGATTGATATCATCCTGAATTCTCTTCCAGAATCATACCATGATTTTAAGGTAGTTGCTGCTGCAAGGGGAGAGTATGCTCTGCATGAGCTACTTGAGGACCGTGTAATGGAACAATCTTCCATTCTTGCATGGAAACCTGCTCTGATAGTTTCCGACTACATCTAAGGGAAGAAATGAGGGTGCTGAAAGCAAGTTCAGGAAAGCGGGCAGTGATAGCAAATCAAGGAGGAAGAAGAAAGTAAAGGTCACTCCAAAGAAGGACATGTGTGGTGGGTACAGGAAGGTGACTTGTTCGAATGCTAAAAGACAAGGTACGTCATTTGCATTTGTAACGAAAACATGTTTAGCATTGATTTCTATTCATTCGTGGGTAGTGGATACTGGAGCTACTGACCATGTTTGTTACACTTTGCAAGGGTTCACACCGAGGAAGGTGCTAAAGAATGACAAAGTTACCATCTCAATAGGAAATGCAGCGCGAGTCAGTGCAGCAGTCATTGGAGATTTCACCTTGTACTTTGATGAATCTGTTTTGACTTTGAGAGATATTTTATATATGTCGTATTTTCGGCGGAACCTTATTTCAGTTTCCAAATTTTATGTTGATGGATATTCAATTATTTTTTATAGTGGTGTTTCTCTCATTGGTAATCCTAGAAAGAGAAAGTTTATTTCTTCTCATGAGGATCATACATATCTCTGGCATTTGAGATTGGGTCACATCAACTTGAAGTGGATTAAGCGACTAGCAAATGACGGTACATTGGACTTAGTTCGGCCTATACCTTATCAAGTCTGCAAATCCTACATCGAGGGAAAGATGTCCTCTAGGACTTTTAAAGCTAGTCAGTCTCGAGCAGAGGATGTGTTGGAATTGATCAATTCTGACTTATGTAGGCCCATGTCCACACAGGCTCGTGGAGGGTATGAGTACTTCGTCACTTTCATTGACGATTACTTGAGATACGAATATGTTTACATGCTTCGCTACAAGTCTAAATACTATGAGAAATTCAATGAGTTCAAGGCTGGGGTAGAAAAGAAGGTCGGGAAAACTATCAAGTCATTGCGATCTGACCGTAGTGGCGAATACCTCGAGAACAAGTTCCTGCAATATTTGTCAGATCATGGGATTACATCCTAATGGACTACACCAGGTACTCCCCAGCAAAATGGTGTAGTCGAAAGAAGAAATAGAACTCTTTTGGAGATGGTGAGGTAATGATGAGTTTTACAAGCTTATCTATTTTGTTTTGGAGATACGCATTGGAAACAACGACTTACATTTTAAACTTGATGCCTTCTAAATTGGTTCCTAAGATAACCTGTGAGCTTTGCCTTGGATGCAAACCCAGTTTGTGCAAGTTTAGAGTATGGAGTTGTCCGGCACACGTGCTGACGAAGGAACATGATAAGTTTGAAAGTAGGACCAATTTAATGTTTTTTATAGGGTAACCTAGGCAAACAAAAGGTGATTACTTTAACTGTCCTGAGAGTCAGAGAATCGTTGTTAGCACCAACAATAGATTCTTGGTGGACGAGTATGTAAGAAACCACAAGATAAGGAGTAATATAGTTCTTCAAGAAATTGAAGATGAGATTGAAATTCTAAAGGAAGGGGAACGTGTGACTGTGGGTGAACCTATGAGAGGTACAACACCACTGGCACGTTCTTCAGTGCAAGGTCACCAACTGTTGACACGGCATCGATGCCTCGTCGCAGTGGAAGAGTTATTTTCCAGCCAGAAAGGTACATGTTTGTGGGTGAATGTTTGGACATGATCCTTCAAGACGGACATGTGGACTCTGACCCACTGACCTACGAAGAGGCAGTGCATGACAAGGATGTTGAGAAGTGGCGAATCGCCATGGATTATGAGATTGAATCCATAGCTGCTATGGATGTATACCAGAAAATTGTGTTGTCTGATGGCTTTAAGGCCACAGGGTGCAAGTGGGTATATAAGACAAAGAAGGGAGTGGATGGAGAAGTTACGACTTTCAAAGCCAGGCTGGTGGCAAAGGGTTATAGTCAGAAAGAGGGCATAGACTATGATGAAACCTTTTCACCGTAGCCATGCTCAAATCCATCCGGATACTCCTTGCCATAGCAATGCATTTGGACCTCAAGATCTGGCAAATGGATGTCAAAACTGCTATTCTAAATGGTTACTTTGAAGAAGGTAGGGACATCTATATGCAGCAACCCGAGGGTCACATGTGCAAGGGCGAAGAACATCTTGTCTGGAAGCTTAAGAAGTCCTTGTACGGACTTAAGCAAGCTTCAAGATAGTGGAACTTACGTTTCAACGATGTGATTAAATCTTATGGATTTTTATAGTTGGAGAACGAAAGTTGTGTATACTGACTTTGTATCGGTGGGAGCGCGTTTTTCCTTGCACTGTACGTGGGCAACATACTCTTATTTCGAAACAACGAGGGAGTGATGTCAGAGATTAAATGTTGGTTATCCGAACAGTCTAAATGAAGGATTTGGGAGTAGCTGGGTACATCATTGGGATTAAAATCTTAAGTGATCGTAAGAAAAGGATGTTAAGCTAATCCCAGGCATCCTATGTGGATACTGTGATAGCCCGGTTCAGCATGCAACTCGCCTAGAAAGGCTTGCTACCTTTCAGACCTGGCGTACATCTTTCTATTGGGCAGTGTGTCCTGTGACACAGAGTGAGAAACATGAGATGAGTCTTGTACCATACGCATCTGCGGTGGGTAGTCTCATGTATGTAATGCTGTGTATCAGGCCTGATATTTGTTATGTCGTTGGCATGGTAACAAGATATCAATCTAACCCTGGACAGGTGCATTGGACTGCGGTAAAGCACATCCTAAAGTATTTGAAGAGAACTAGGAATTATTGTATGGTTTATCAAAGTGAGGATTTGTGCCCCGTGGGTTACACGGATTCGGATTTCCAAGGGGACTAGGATAAGAAGAAATCGACCTCAGGTTATGTGTTTACCTTGGGAGGTGGGGCTGTATCTTGGAGGACCGCAAAGCAGAAATGCATTGTTGACTCCACCATAGAGGCGGAATATTTCGCCGCCTCTAAAGTTTCGAAAGAAGGGGTATGGCTCCGGAACTACCTTTTAGAGTTGGATGTGATTTCGAGTCAGCCTAAAAGTATCACGATTCATTGTGATAACTCTGGTGCAGTGGCAAACTCGAAAGAACCACGGACTCACAAGGCGAGCAAACACATAGAGAGAAAGTGCCATATCATACGAGAGATCGTATCGAGGGGCGATGCGCAGATCAAGAAGATTGACTCTTGAGACAACCTAGCTGGTCCATTTACAAAGTGCTTACCACAGAAAGTTTACGAAAGACATATTCGTGGACTAGGTCTGAGGTGGATGCCTACCACTAGCAGTGGTTAATGTAATAGCTAGGCTAGATAGATGCACTGTATACTCTATAAAAGCAAGTGTAATGCTTTAAGTATAAGTGGGAGATTGTTGGGTTTGGTATACAGAAAGCATTTATTATGATGAGTATACACTCAACGGTATTTCCTATCTGTTTAACAAACTAACATGCGAGTAACAATAGTATCCTCTTATCTCATCGATAGGGACAATCATACGGCGTGTTGTAGATCGCAGAAGACAGTATGATCACTTGACCTAGTAAGAAATAAATATTATCATGGCCGAGACAGCATATGAGGATAAGTCTATCGGTGTAGGCTGCATCATAGTCAAAAAGAAGTAATCTGTCTTGATTACTTGATATGCTAGTACGTGCGGTTGTGTATTGATTGGACCACAATGAGATGAATTATACTGTCTGACATCAGAGAATACAAGATCTCGTTCTTGATTGAGTCCAAACCTTAACAAAGGTTCAGGGGTATGCACGGGTTGACTGGTGCTTTGACTTGCCATGGTGGAGAGCCTGAGTAACGTGCTTGTATACCCGCATCTTGGGTAGAAGCAGTTTGTGTATTACAGCCTGAGACTGGAGCTAGGTAACCATATCCGAGTAAGAGGATGGGGACATTCCCTGAGGAGCTCAATAATATTCATCGTGCTAAAGTCCCCATGATTAATTAAATTCATGCACGAGTGATAAGGTTTTAATGGTACTGCTCAGGAAAATTAGAAAATAATTAATTGTGGTAGCTTGTCAGAAGCTCCAATAAATTAATGAATGTTCAGTAACCTCAAATATGGGGATTCTCAAGTAAATGCAGCCCGTTTTCATAATGTGGTAATAAAGGGGTTAGTCAGTATTAATTCTGTGGTGATAAAGAATTAATATTAATTAATTAATTGTGTCCTGGGTTGTGGACATGATAATTAATTAATTGTTAGGCCCACTTTATTATTTGCATTAGGTCCCAGGCCCGGCCCAATTAAATATGCTGAAAGAGGCCCAGTAACCCATTAGGGTTTGTAACCCTAGGTCTATAAATAGACAGTTCTCTCTCTCTCAGTTTGTATCACAATTCAAATCAGTTGAAACCCTAGTTTCAGAGAGAGAGGGGCGGCGCCTGTTGTGTCTGGGAGGAGAAGGAATTCGACTCCGGCTTTCGCATTCACAGTCCTGCGGAATCCTCACCAGTAGCAAGATTGAACATCATTGGGATACAGATCTGAAGATCTAATCTGGAGATTAGATTTTCTTTTCCCTTTTCTCTTTCTCATTAATTAAATCTAGAAATTAGATTTGTCTAAGTTATGTTTCTGCAGATTTAATTAATTTGCGTGGTAGAATAAAGGGATTGGAATTCAAATGCGAAAGATCGGATCGGACACTACGGAGTTAAGGTAAACTCGAATATCCACTGCATATAATTCATAGGAGCATGCTAGGGTTTATCATGTGATTATTGTTCTCAACATCCATGAACGGTTCGGCTTATTTGGATTTGGAGATTCAGTTCGCCATGAAATCCCTACACATGTTGCTTCACTAGTTTCTTAGGCGAAGCTGGCATCCTCCTAGTTTGTGACTCAACCAGTTTTGGAACACACTGTTTTACCAGTTTGTCCTTGTGACCAGGCTTCATTAGCACTTCCTCGATGACGTCAACCATCTATGGATGTATATTTTTGAGCTGGATGACGTAGACCAGATGGCGAACTTCTCCGCCGAATATGGTGGAAACTTTGCAATATAATTCATGAATGTAAAACCTGCTCACTAAACAAAAGGTAGAGTGCATGGAAATGGATCCAGTCCTTAGCGACTCAAAGAAGACAAGTCTGAAAAGACTGACCCACTCATATACCACTTGTTGGCCCCATGATCAGATTGAGTTTGGTGCACAGTGGAAATTTTAATGCAAAACTTACACTGTCAAACTGGTGGATGTTGACCAAATTGGGTTTCTGAAAACACTTTTAGCGAATATGAATATTATGCTCAGTTCGAGTACACTCCAACACTAGAATGTGTTGGGTTTTAAATCCATGTGAGAAATAAAATAAAATAGTAAAAGATAAGGATTTTATAGAGGTTCGGAACGTAAAGTCATACGTCCTCTTTTCAGACCAAAGTCCGAAAATCTCTAGCTTCATATTATAATTTGTCCTCACGATCTATAGCGAGCTGGTGAATGCCAATGTAAACCAGACAACTTGTTCACTCTCCCGGGGTCTTGTTCTCCTTCAACCCTCAGATATGGAGTGTGGCACCCCACGCAGCCTCCATGCCAGGAAGTTGGGACTTTATAGTTCTTCCTAGAACTCTTGAACTTGTTCTTTGACACTCGTGATAGTCACAACTTGGAGAGAGTTGCAATTGATGTATTTTTTCTAGGCAAGAAAGAACACCAAGAAATAACTCTAGTTGCGTAAGAATCTTGTGCCCAAAGGATGCCACACAGTCGACTAAGTTTAGCCTTGATAATTGTAAGTACATTGAAGATCCATTTTTCAGTATAACGATCACTCAGTGAGAATAAGTATATGCCATTGAAGAACCAGTAGTCGTAACCTCTCTTCTAGAATATACTTGTATATTTATAGAGGAAGTAGGAGAGGTTTCAAAAAAGTAGCTGTTTAGAGACAATTTGAGTTCGAAAAATTTGGTGCCTATATTTTTCTAAAGGGAACGGGGTTCTTTTTAAGAGTTTTTGCACCTACTTCGTCCTTTTCTGGCACAGGGTGTCGACATCCTGCTTTTGTGTTAGAATGGCTCTCCTAGTCCTAGAAATTTAAACTGGTTAAAGTAACTTCAGTTCTTAAGAAGTCTCCACTCTTAAAGACTGATCTTCAAGGATACCTCTGACTTATTCTCCTTGTCTCTATGTGTGAATGGAAGCTAGACTTGTAAACTGGTGAAGATCCAAGCTGGGAGTCTTCGATTAGTTTTTCCGATTCATGAGTTCCAAAATAGAAGCCAGTTTCTTCTGAATTTTCACACGACACAAACAGGCTTTATGAATTCCAGCCTAGTTTGTCTTTATCAGCTTCATTAGTTCCATTACAACTCTATACTCATCCTAACAGGACATTACAAGTTTGTACGAACTAAGCTAATCTAGAGATATTTCTAACTTACTGGTTTCTATACATTCTTTTGACACATCAATGGTAGGAATACTTCCGAACAGGAAGTCTCTATGGCACCAATTGTCAAATATGATCCGCTGGTTGACATCAGCTCACCGTCAGCATAAGTTAGCTTTTTCTCCTTGAAATAATTGGCAAATCCAAGTGTGGTATGGTAGAAGAGCATCTTCTACTGCCGTGTCTTGAAGCCCACGCCAGCGAACCTTAAGAACATCTTAGTTAGGGTGTTGGGAGTAATAAATGATTCAACAGAGATGCCTTAGGATTGTAGTCGGAATTTTTGGTTGTTGAACCACCCTTACCACCAATAGCACTAATGTTGAGAGTGTTTTTTTCGAATGGCAGGAATATTTTTGTTATCAGCCATTTCACAAGTCTGTTCTAGAATTTTTTTTTTTTTGTTGTTGTTTACAACTTGAGATGTACAAGTGGAAAGTAAGTTAAATACAAGTGCTTAAGCTGAAAATCACACAAGTAGAAAAGATAGCTTTAGAAAGATGCAGGTGTGTAGTAGCCGACTCAAAGAGATATCTTACTGCAAGAAGAATACGTCCATGTAGTGCTCAGTGTTGGCATGTCTTTCCTAAAGGTAAAATGACTTTCGTCTTCAATGGAGAAGCACCACAACCACAGAAGCACTAGCTAACTGGAGAGGAGCAAAACCGAACTCGCTAGGAGATTTAGGAAAGAATGCATATTTTTAGAAAGTATAAGTTCGGTGGCTAATTTTAGTAACTTGATCGTGCACTTAAGAATGCTTATTTATAGGCATCTACACCCAAGGGAGCGTGTCTTTTCATAGTTGACACGATTGTCATTTACATCCCGACATTAAGACATAGTGATTAAGTGCATTGATTACGTTCAATATATGATGATGTGGTTTGAACGTGAAACTACCATTACACATCGCGTACAAAAGCGCTGACTCACTCAACCACGTTGTAGACATGTGTACGAGACACATCGGACCTTGCCGAGACCAAGGTCGGGGCAGAGGGATGGGTCTCAAGACACAGGCACAGACACATAGTGCTAGGCCTTGAGGTGAGACGGTAGCGCGCGTGTGGGCACATCCGTACGATGTCCCGTACCACACTTGTTATTACATAAAGTTAGTGTAATGATTTATATGTTGATTAAGACAAACATAATTTCCTAATGTGAGACACGTCTTACTTATTACATTAATGATGTAATAATCATGTTCCACACACACCATCACTTTGTTTTGTGTTATCTTCAAGGACTAATTTCTCACTCACCGAGATTCGAACTTGATAAAATAAATATACCACAACGATCTATTCGTAGTATAGATTGATTTTGAAATATTTAATTACGACAAAATTAAATATTTATTATAGGATATTCACTCAAATACCCCAGAAATTTAATAATTTTTTATTCAAAAAAATAGGATTAGGGACTTCTATCTGTACCATGGGTCTTACCATTGTTATAAATAAGCATACTATACGAATTAAAATAATAAGAAAAAAGCGTTTAGTTTGAATTAAGAAATAACTTTTTTTATAATTTAGTTCGAGTGAAATACTTTTTAGTTTAATTGAAATATTTAATAAAAGTATTATACGACAAATAAATTATTAATTACAAATATTTACACTTCCTTTATCATTAATAAAGTCAATCAAATCCATTACTAATTAAAGTATATAAATATAAATTTTGTAAAATCGATGATTTAATATTTCGAATATAACTTACTTTATGAACTTGTTTACCAAGAGCAAATATTATTAATCTCAAATTATATTTCATTTAATTAATAAACTTTTTTAATAAGTTCGAACGAACTTTACATGAAATAAAATTTGAACAAGTGTAAAACGGATAGGAGGATTACTGCACACTTCCTATTCTTTTGTGATTACATCAATCAAACATAGGAGGGATACAGGCTACTGGTGCATAAGGTAAATTGATGAGCATCTCTTCTAGAAATTTGTATTGGGATGATAGAAAACATTTGATGATGAGGAGTAACAAACATGTGTGGTTTAAACTTGGATGGTTTGGTATTTTTGGTGTGAAATAAAGCATGGCAGGGAGAATTGGCATATGAATGAAATATATATTTGGCGAAGGAGTATATAAGATAATTTAAAATTGCTCGAGTTACTTTGGGTTATGAGGATAATATACTATCTATGGTGGGTATGAAGAAATGGATAGCGTTGGAGTTGGGCTATTACCGGCTGGATGTGGATGCTTGATGTGATCTGTGATATGTGCGTAATTTGTACTGTTTTTGGAGTCTGAATTGAATGATTTGATGAGGATTAGGTGCACAAATCACACACATATCTATTCTTTTCGTTGATTTTCCTTCACTTGGTGTTCTAGAGTTGTTTTGAGTGTGCAGGACATAAAACGTGCTAGAAACTCGAGTTTTGGAGCAAAATTGTAGCTGAGGGCGAAGTGAATCCCGTTCGGGACACACACGTCCCGTTTGAGACTGAAAAAGGGGCAAAAAGCCGGAAATTCGAGGCCCATCCCGTTCGGGACAGGCCGATCCCGCTCGGGACCCAAGCTCGGGATGCTCCATTGCGTTCGGAACTCGGAAATTTGGCGTGAATATGAGGAGAATAAATGGGATGGCTGAAGCCCGTCCTGTTCGGGACCTATCCGTCCCGTTCGGGACCTGTCGGGTTTCTTCAGCGTGAAGTTTAATCCATCCCGCTCGGGATGGAAGTTCTCAAAGGAAGATCCCGTTCGGGATCGAATTGCTGGGCTGCGGATTTCTCAACTATAAAAGGCCAAGGGGTGTCACAGAATAAGGGTTCGACTTTTGAAAACCCTAAAGAGAAAAAGGCACAAAAAGAAGCGAACTTCACGTCTCAAGGCTGGGAATAGAAGGTGGAAGGAAGTCTTGGAAGCTAGAATTGAAGACTCATCTTAAAAACACTAAGCTTTCTTGTTTTCTCTTCCTCTTCTATGATTCAAATTGGGATTTTGATGTTTTTCATTGTATTCATGAGTAGCTAAACTCATCGTTGAGGATTTGGATGTGATTGGGATTGATTTGAATATTTTTTGGATTTGAGTAATTGATGTTTTCAAGGGTTTGATTATTATTGTG
>JAPKLW010001046.1:173457-184203 GCA_026898455.1 Plectranthus barbatus | reverse complement strand
TAAGGGTAATAACTAGAGTTATGTGAATTGACCCAAATCATCTTACTGAAATTGTTTCGTAAAGTTAGCAAATCCAAACATATTCATAATCTAACCCAATCCATCCTATGTTCCTCAACTATTCTCTCTTTGGTAATCTTAAGTCAGTTATTTGGTATTTCATTTAATTGTTACATTAATCTCTAGAATTTTAGGTAGTTTATAATATATCATTCAAAGTAATTTTATCGCGTCTAGATATTAAGGTCCATAATCAATACCTTTTACTTAAAAAACGGGCGAATTGAATCTTCGTGTTCGATAATTTTTACTTGATAAAAAATACTGCATCAATCTGCAACGTGGTTTGTTTAAAATTGGAGCGATTGTTCGCAATCAAAGAAGGGAGGTGTTGGTCTTGAAATTAGAGTACAAATATGCGCAACAGAAGTAATGACTAGATGAACTTGCACTTGTTCTCCTAAACAGTTAGAACTTAGTTTAGGGTACTTAAAAAGATCAAGCGTAAGTCTGTCGTTATTAAGTCAGTTTAGCAGTATATACTTTTCAATACTTTGATAAGTATTGAAGGTTTTGAAAAGTAGTTTGCAAAATTAGGCAAGGCAGAATATAAATGAAAGCAGTAAAGAACATAAGATATTTGTAGTGGTTTGTATCTAAAAATCCTACATCCACTCTTCAAATCCAAGGTTTGGATAAATCACTAAGTAAATACGAGCCTCCTTACGATCTATACAACTCATTGGCACCTTCATCCTTCGGCCTGCTCTGGTCACTCACCTAAGAACTCCTTGTACTCTTAGTCTTCAGGTTGAAGTGAGGACGGCACCCCACAACCTTCTTCCTGGTGGTTGGATGTTTACTGTTCTTCCCAGAACTCAGGTGGTTGTCAAAATCCCATGAGAATCAGAATCCCAGAGTAGGAAACTGACTGCTCTGAATATATCTCGAAAAGATATATTCACCAAAGAATAGCTTCAACTATAAAGCTTCAGCCTCGTGCTATGAAGAAATAGCACGGAGTAATAACTTGAGTCACAGACTCAAGTCTCGTGTATAAAAACACGAAAACTCAAAGAGTTAGGCAAAGAGATATGGCTTAGATAAATGCCCTTTGTCGTGTGAGGGTTTTTAGAATCCGTAACCGTTTAAGGTTGATGGGCAGACCTATTTATAGAGAGATCCTTGGCCATTTTTAATTTCTTCCCGTTAGATATATAAATCCAGTCGTTAAAGTCATGGAAGATGTTGTCCAATCATAGCCCATACTATAGGTTTGCTCTATTCTGCTATCTTCTGCTCTGCTGTGTCAGTGTACTTTTCACTAACTTTGCGTTAGACTAAGTTTCAGTCTGAGGAATCCAAGTTTGAATATCCTCGTACTAACTTTTACTTAGGCATGTGAATGTCGAAGTCTGACCGGTTTTTATGACTTCGAAAGACTTGTGGTTTAAAGGTAAAGGTTTTTATACTGACTTCCCATGCTCAGTATAGCCAACCCTCATACTGACTTCCCATACTCAATATGGCTAACCCTCATACTGACTTCTCCTCTCCTAGTTAGTATGGGAAACGCCCTCATACTGACATCTCCTAGTTAGTATGGGAAGGCCCTCATACTGACTTCCCTAGTCAGTATGGGAAGACCCTATGCTATGTACCCAAGCTCGGTCTTGGTCAAGGCCATACTTGGTAAGAACCAAGTTTCATGGCGTGTGCTTCGTCAGTTCTCGAGCATCTCCTATACTCAGTCTTCAGCCACTAAGTTCAATTACAACTCGATTGATCCTATTCAAGGATTACAATTTCAAAACCCTAGATACTGAAAAACTGATTAAGATGGCTTTTATAACCTTTGACCCACCAAAACATAAAAAGTAAGGAATTATTTCTCTAACAAAAAATCCTAACAGGAGGTTTAGGCTGCTCTAGTTAAACTATTGCAAAGCCAGACAAGGTGGTTGAATTGGAGATAACTGCGACTTTTTATGGTATAAGTCTTTGTTTACAAGAAGATTTGTGTCCAATAATATTTTATTCTGATTCTACGGAAGTATTGAGTGAATTAATTAAAGCTTATGAAGATTCTAGTCTACTTCAAAATGGAATGGCAAAACACTTGGTTTAGGATAGATTTATTGTTAATATTTGTGATATGCTTAGAAGTGCTACTTGGTTTGTTCATCATTTAGCCATATGATTTGTAGAAGAATTTGAAGCCTCATCCAAGGAATACAGATGAAAAGACTGACTAGCTTTTCACCGTCCTTGGACTTTCGTCTTCCAGCAATTTTCAGTCTAGGAGGTAGTGCGGAGGGCTTTGCACTTTATGGGAGGGAAAGATCAAATCTCTTCCCTTTTCTTCTCTTCCCACCTCCCTACTTCTTCTTCATTTGCCCGGTTCTCCTTCACAAAATTTGCCATTGGTCGGCAAAGAGACGAGGCGTAGAAGCTCTTGAAGTGATCATGCTCTGTTGTTGGCATGTCACTCTTCGGTCGTGAGTCATATGATTTGTAGAAGGAGACGACAATGGTAGAAGATATCTTGTGCTTCTTCTACAGTCCCTTCATCGTGCTCACGCTGTAGATTCTGATGTCTTCTGCACCTTCCAGACTTCTTTTCCCCCTCTTCGACCGTACCCAAAAAGGGTAGTGAGGCTAAGTCTAGTGGCTTGGGTTTGCCATAGTGCCATATCGAATGGTGATGGAGAATGAAACATAAGTATAAACTCGGAGGAAAGGGTTCGATAGTGAAGAGAGGAGATGTTCTTCGAAGAAAAGATGAACCCTATTTATAGCAGAAAATTAGTCTTTAAGAATAATAAATGTACCATAAAACCTATCAGTTTCTTGAATCTCTGTAACAGTTAGGATGTATTTCCTCGTGATGTGCGTTGAGTGATTTGACTGAAACGTCATGGGAAGCGACGTTATTCACGTGTCAAATGTTGATTCATCAATGTAGGATGTACCATTAAAGCATTGTAATCAATACGATTGCCCATGGAAATTGAAATCCCGCCTTTCGATTTTTTATGCTGACTAAGAGTCAATTTCTAAACTGAGAGTTGGAACTCGATTTAATTCTGCATCCATCCTTCAAAATATTCTAAGTGTTGAAACCAAAACTTGGTTTCCTTCTGCGGGTCTGTATGATCCGCTGAGTGTTCATCCTTCATGTTGAAACTTGGTTGAAAGCAAGTTTCTTTTTTGGGATACCAAATACCTAAGGATTATGTCCTTTTGAGGTATTTGACAATTCTTTTGGCTGCCTCCATGTGCGACTTCTTTGGATTGGCTTGAAACCTCGCACATACTCCAACTGAGTAGGAAATATCTGGCTTACTTGCACTTAAGTACAGTAGTGACCCAATGATACCTCAGTACATGGTTGGGTTGACTGTTTCAACTTCTTCGTCAAGATTGATTTGAGCACTTGGGCTCATAGGAATCCTTAAGGGTTTGGTCTTCTTGATAAAACTTGTTGATCAAGTCCTTGGTATAATTCTTCTGGTTGATGAAGATTCCTCCTTCGGACTGAATTACTTGAAGACTTAAAAAGTAAGTCAGTTTACCCATCATGCTCCTCTGGAAGTTGCTTTGCATAAGTTGGGCAAACTTTTCAAACATCTTCAGGTTTTTGCAGCCGAATATAATGTCATCGACGTAGATCTGTACAAGATGAATGTCTGCTCCATCCTTAATCCTGAATAGTGTTGTGTCGATTTTTCCTTTCTGGAAACTATTCTTAAGGAGAAACTGAGACAGTGTCTCATAACAAGCTCAGGTGCTTGTTTCAACCCATAGACAACCTTCCACAATTTGTAAACTTGATTTCCTTCTTCAAAGCCATAGGGTTGTTCCACAAATACTTCTTCTTTGAGCTCTCCATTTAGAAAGGCACTCTTCACATCCATCAGGAAAACTGTGAAGTTGTTGTGAGCAGCATAGGCATGGAATAGTCGGATAGCCTCAAGTATGGCCACTTTAACAAAAGTCTCATTGAAGCCAATTCCATCACATTGAGCATACCCTGTTGCTACTAGCCTTGCTTTATTCCTTACTATGTTGCCTCTCTCATCTCTCTTGTTCTTGAAGACCGATTTGGTGCCGATAACTGACTGATGAGTTGATCAATCCACCAAGTACCATACTTCATTCCTTTTAAATTCAGCAAGCTCTTCCTGCATAGCATTGATCCAGTCAGTTGACTTCAGAGCATCCGAGATCTTTGTCGCTTCTGATTGTTGAGAGATAAAACAATTAAACAATGCGCTTCCTTGTCTCGTGCGAACTTAGTTAGTAACGTTGCCTAGCACGGCCTCCTCAGGATGATGTCTCAACCATTTTAGCTTTTGAAGTTGAGTGATTTCAACTGGTTGAACAAAAACTTTAGGATATTTAGTACCGTCTGCTCCCAATACTGGAACATGAACTAAAGTTGATTCCACCATGGCTAGATTGTCTGGAACAGGAACTTGAGTTTCACCATTTGGATTTGAATCCTCTTCTCCAATAGTGACTTCAACTGAATGCATTCCTTGGTCTTCTTGATTCACTGCTGGTTGAACTTCTTCAGGATGATCATCTTCACCTTCCATTAAGTCAGCTTGGGTAGTCGACTCAGTTTCAGTTTGGTCTCTAGACTTAGCTTTGTCTTGATCTCCTGAGGTTTCCCCTTGATTGATGTCTGCATTTATTGTTAGTGAACCAATGGCCTCAGCAAGATCGGTTGCATCACCGGCCTTGTCCTCTGGAGTACTTGAGTGATCATTCACTGATCTAGCCTGAGAAACTTGGTTAGGATTTTCTTTATTAGAACTGAGTTTCTCACAATTATGATTGATCTCATGATCACCAAGTTCCAGGTCTTTTAAGGTCCTGCGCAATAAAATAGACTCATCGAAACAACAGAGCATGTTACTTCCACAAGTCTGGTAGTCTTGTTGAGTACTCTATATCCCTTGTATGAAGGGTGTCCACATCCAAGGAACACACCTTCACCAGCCTTGGGACTGAAAGTATTCAACTTAGACTTTCCATTATTATGGATGTAACATGGAGACCAAAAAGCACGAAGATAAGCTATATAAGGCTTACGACCATTGTAGACTTCGTATGGGGTTTTGTGATGGTGACTGTTGATAGCGCTTCTATTCTGAGTATAGCACACCATCATCAAGACTTCTCCCCGGTAGCCTTCTTTTAAGTCAGCTTCAGTAAGCATAGTCCTTACAGATTCCTTGAGTGTTCTGTTTATTTGCTCGGCAAGACCATTCTGTTGTGGTGTTCTCGAAGCTGACTTATCGTGAGCAATACTAGCATCAGCAAAGAAATCCATCAGAGGACCGTTGCAAATCTCAGTCCCGTTATCTGATCTGATTCTTTTCACACTAACTCCTTTGTTGTTCTGCACTTGAAGAATGAGCTCTGGAAGTTGAATCTTTACTTCGTCCTTTCTCTTTAGTAGTCTCACCCATGTGTATCTGGAGTAGTTATCTACTACAACGAGAGTATACCTCTTTCCTCCAATTGTGGGTGGTTGAACTGGTCCAAATAAATCCATGTGAAGCAGCTCGAGGATTCTCTCTATGCTTGTTGTGATGGTTTGATTCTTGAAAGAAACTCTGATTTGCTTTCCCATCTTGCACGCTCTACAGACACCTTCTTCTTTCTTGAATCTTGCTTATGGTAGACCTTGCACAAGCTTGTGCTTGGCTAA
Source organism: Plectranthus barbatus (assembly GCA_026898455.1). Lineage (NCBI taxonomy): Eukaryota > Viridiplantae > Streptophyta > Magnoliopsida > Lamiales > Lamiaceae > Plectranthus > Plectranthus barbatus. The sequence continues at coordinate 178,481 of JAPKLW010001046.1, read as the reverse complement.
GTGTCTGATTGATTGAAAATCTAGATGGCTAAGTCTCTTATTCCATTGCGAGTTGACTCCTTGGGATGAGCTTGCTGCGACAAGGCATGTGTCAGACTTCCCGCTCTCCCAATCCATAAAATAGAGACTTACTTTCTTGATTCCTTTAAGCACAGTCTCCTTAGAGTCTTTGTCGTGATCAAGAAATCTTCTTCGACAAAGGTCACCTCATACCCGGATTGAATAAGCTAACTTACGCTAAACAAGTTGTAACTAAGGTTGGTGACTAAGGATACGTTGTTGATGATGATTCCATTGTGCTCTAAGCATCCTTTGCCGATTACTCTCCCCTTTGACTCGTCTCCAAAACTAACTAGAGGTCCTCTTGACATCTTCAGATTTAATAGGAGATTTTTTTCTCCGGTCATATGTGTTGAACACCCACTGTCCAAAATCAAAGATCTTTTCTTCTTCTTGAACTAATTTTGGTGACCCTGTACCTGCAAAATAGATAAGGTTAGACTAAAGGTACCCGTGTTTCTGTGGGTCCTGCAGGGTTAGTCTTATGGATCCATCCTTTGGAAATCCTTACTTGCTTCACCTTGAATCTAGGTGTCACAACTTACTCTTCTTTTCTCTTTATTTTGAGATAATGAATGGTATTTCTATGCATGTTGGAAGGAATGGAGTGTGTGTGCGAAACCTTTCTAAAAACTCATTTTCTTGAAACTGGCTTCCTGAAAGCTAAGTTTCTTGAAACTAAGTTTCGGTGTGGTTCTCAAAAACCTAGCCCGGGGTATGAAGTCTTCCTAGCCCTAGATAAGAAGGGGTGATTGAGCTCCGACCTCGCATTGGTGTTCCTCCTATACGAATAAGTTCTCTTCTCATAAGAGTTATAAGTAGGGAACCTCAGATTTCTAAAATCTGGATACGATACTGACTTCTTATAAAGTTCAGCCCTAGCTGCTGAAGTGGGTTTCCTTTTATTAGGAAGATTTTGCTTGACCACTTCTTAGGCATATTAGGCTTTAACTCAAGTTTCTTCGACTTGTGAGTAAAATTATTTTCAAGCCTTGGCACTTGAGTTAGTTTCGAAGCTGACTTGTTCCCTTTGCCCTGATTAGCCATTAAGGAGTTCTTGTCCATACTGACTACTCCTTTGCCTAACAGCTTAACTTCTAAACTAGAATCCTTCTTAAAATGGTGATTAGAAATATTTCTAGTTTCAGAAGTTGATGCATGATTGCTCAAAACATGATCTTAAAAACCTAATCTTGATTTATAAAATAGATCTCTTTGTAAACTTAGGGCTTCTCAAACTTTACTAATGCTAGAATAAAGTGAGCAAATAAGTTTTTGATCACTAGCAATTTTCAGTTTATGAGATTCACATTTTTCAGAAAGAGATTTATAAGATTCAAGTAGATTAGAATGCTCTACCCTAAGCTTGGCTAGCTCATCACTTACTGACTTCGATCCTTGGATCTCCTCAGTCAGTTTTGAAACTTTAAGTTTCAGTGAGGCATTCTCGCCGGCTAAAATATTTTTCAATTCATAAAATTTAGAAATTTCTTTATTTAAACCTTCGAGGGTAACATCCTCTGAATCTGAGAATAATATTCGGAGTCCTCTTAAATGCATGTTATAGGAATAGAGATTGAGTTAGAAATATTTACCAGGTTTTGTGACTCAGCTCCAGTTCCTTCTTCTTCGGATTCTGATGGTCCTTCTTTTCCAAGCTTGGCCATCAGCACCAGGAATGCTTCCTCCACGGCCTCATCATCCGAAGTGTAGTAGCCATCATCATTGTCTGATATGTTTGGCACATCAGTTCTGGATAGCATGGCCTTAGCAACAGCTCTGGAAGGTTTCTTCTTGAATACCCTTTTCAGGCGTTCTCTTTCCTATTTAGATACTTGCAGGCACTCGTATTTGAGGTGATCTAGAGAGTTACACTCAAAGCATGCCTTGGGAGGTCTCTCGCTGAGTTTTTGGTCACTGGATTGTGAACCTTCCTTCTTGTCTTTAGCTTTCTCAAGAAGCTTTGTCAGCTTTCTCATTTGCTCCTTGTTGGAAAATTTGGCTAAGTTTCCTTTCCCCAGTAGCTACTTGTTTAGACTCTAGTCTTGGTGTTTTGGTGGATCAAATCCTAAGTCCTACCAGCGTCAGTTTGTCTCTAGAATAGCTCTAGTCTCAAATGTAAAGTCCTGTTTAGGTCTTTTGAGTTGTAAGTCGCAGCTGATCAAGACTCATGCTGGCACTGTTCACCAGCATGAGAAGTGCTTACCACTGGCTACTGTTCACCAGTTGGGAAAGTCTCATCAGCAGGCGGCTGACAGTGACTCGTGCTAACACTGTTCACCAGCATGAGAAGAGCTAATGACTGGTTACTGTTCACCAGTTGGGAAGGATTTCACCAGCAGGCGGCTGACAAATCCTACCAGCAGAATACGTGTTCTCACTGACACTATTCACCAGCGGTGAAGCCACCAGTCATGGGAGATTCCAAGAAAAGGTTAACATCAGACATATTGGTAGACTTAGATTGTGCCAGCGCAAAGTCACCAGCAGAGACTGCCAGCACAAGATCACCAGAATGATCTACCAGTCGGATGTTACCAGCAGAATTCCAGATTCTCTCTCCCAGAGTCTTAGAGACAAAAACAAGATTCGTCTGAGGAATAAACTGACAAAGTATGACTTTAAGGGAGGATACCTTAAAGTCTATCAGTTCAAGACACCAGTTTCGATTCCTCGTACTGACGAATAGTGCCGTTCTGACATAAAGAGATCAATGTCAGATAAAGTGGACAAAAGCATGGCGCTTTCCGGAAATTCCTACCTGCCGCCGTCTGAAGGACATGCGAGGACAGAGACCTTTTCCGGATGTGTCCAAACGGCTAGAAGATTTGAATGGGATCCCGCATCTATAAATAGGTCGGAACTACCAACATTTAAGACGCTTGCTTCCTAACATTCAATATTCTTCTCTCTCGCTCAACTACCGAAAGTCAGAAACTTTATTGCAAGCAAGCAGAACACTTTCGAGGCCTTTCTAAAGGCTATCCGTGTGTTGATTCATCAAACACGAGACTTCAAGCTTCCAGCTTGTAAGTTATTGATCTCTTTGGTGTTCTTTCTCTTCTGAGGAAGTTCACAGCAGCTCTTGTGCCAGCCAGCACTTGAGTTATTACGGGCTTTTGCAGTATTGAGAAGATACATTCTTGGGAGAACTAAACACCCAGTGAAGCTGTGGAGGTTGAAGTGACGTGCTCGCACTCCACCAGCTGATCAGAGTTGAAGAAGGAAACAAGACCGGGAGCGGTTGATCTAGCGAAGTGGTGGACAAGGGTCGCACCAGCTAGAGATAGATCGTAGGCAACTTGTACCTGATTACTCTATAGTGAATTTCCAGTGCTACGACTGGAGAGTGGACGTAGATCAGTTGATCGAACCACTATAAATCCTTTGTCTTTTATCAGCTTTCTGCATTTCATACTGATTTAAAACCCAGCACCCAAGTGCTGGTGTATATCTGAAAAGTGATATAACTGTGCAAACAAGGCTAAAAATATTCTAAGTCTTGAGCTACCAGCTGACCAGCCAGTCGCCAGTCAGCTGAGTACGCAGAGTGCAAGTTGACTTACCAGCTGACAAGGTCCCAGTCAGCTGAGTAACCAGCAGAGTGCAAGAAACGATTAATCACATTTTCCGCTGCCAAGTTATACCCTGATAATCCGGGACCAACAAGTGGTATCAGAGCAGTCGGTTCTTATAGACCGATTGTTTCTGAGTCGCTTAGGACCGAGATCCACGTTTCCTTGCGCTCTATTTGTTTGTCTGTTTGATTAGCTCAGGTACATCAAGATGAATATTCCGAAGCTACTCGACTACAACTTTGACATAAATGTTTGTCCGGATGATCTGTCAGCTTGGTAAGGCTTCTGAGGCCTTCTTTTGAATTCCCTTTTTGCAAAAAGGAAGCATCTTCGTCGGGATGAGTGCTGACATTCCGCACAACTTCATTCATGTTCGCCATTAGTATGTCCCACTCGTAAGCTTGTAGCTGGGCGAATACGTCCTTGGTCGTCATCTTGGAGAGATCTTTCTCCTTTAAGCTGGTAACTTTGACGAACCAATCCTCCTTGGGCATCTTGGAGAGAATCTTCGCGTTCATATCTGCAATCTCATAAGTTCTCCCCAAATTTTTTAGCTAATAAATAATAGCATTAAATCTAGCTTCCATAGATTTTACACTTTCACCGGGAAGCATTTGGAATGACTCATACTTATCTATGCAATTTCCAAGCTTGTTTCGCTTCATCTGATCAGTCTCTTGGCAAAGAGTGCCATGGAATTCCCACATCTTTTTGGCATTATCACAGGCAACAGCTTCGACAACCAGTGGCTTCGGTAAGGATTGGCCACTGAATCCAGCTAAAAACGAATTCTACCCTTATTTGTCCACTCCGCATGAGATTTTTCTACTGTGTCTGGGCCTCCTGCTCGTTCGATCTTAGTATTTACTTTGGTAATCTTCAGTTGTCCGGTGGATAGAACCTCAGTAATATATGGATGATCGTTCTTCAGCATTATCAAAGAGTGTTTCTTTCATATATCAAAATTCTCTTACGAATACTTTGGAAGCTTGCGTACCTAAGCTTTTAATACACAAACAAAAACAAAGTGCAAGTAACAAAGATATACTCCTAAGCGACTCAACACAACCTTGGTCAGTAAGAACCTTGGCGCATGATACCACTTGTCGGTCCCGAAATCAGAGTACAAATATGTGCAGCGGAAGTAATGAATAGATGAACTTGCACTTGTTCTCCTAAATAGTTAGAACTTATTTTAGGGTATTTGAAAAGATTAAGCTTAAGTCTATCGTTATTAAGTCAGTTTAGCAGTATATACTCTTCAATACTTGGATAAGTATTGAAGGTTTCGAAAGTTAGTTTGCAAAACTAGGCAAGGCAGAAATATAAATGAAAGTAGTTGTTGAGGTTCGATTTCGATAATAATCGGAGCCCCGAGAACCGTAA
>JAPKLW010001046.1:120753-163457 GCA_026898455.1 Plectranthus barbatus | reverse complement strand
CTGGGAGAAATGTCATTTTATGGTGCGAGAGGGCATTGTCCTCGGTCGCAAAGTCTCTGCTGCAGGTTTAGAGGTAGATCGTGCCAAGATTGTGGCGATTTCGAAGCTGCCACCTCCCACCAATGAGAAGTCGGTAAGGAGCTTTCTGGGTCATGTAGGCTTCTACCGGAGATTTATAAGGGAGTTTTTTAAAATTTCCAAACCTCTCAGCTCTCTACTTATGAAAGGTGCCAAATTCGTTTTTGATGAGCATTGTTTGCAGGCATTTGAGAAGCTGAAGGTGGCCCTCACCACCGCACCGGTTCTTATTTCACCAGACTGGTCAGAACCTTTTGTACTGATGTGCGACGCTAGTGATACAGCTGTTGGAGCTGCTTTGGGGCAGACGAGGAACAAAATCTTCCGAGTCATACACTACAACAGCAAAACTCTGGATGAAGCCCAAGTGAACTACACTACCACTGAGAAGGAATTGCTGGCTGTGGTTTTTGCCTTCGACAAATTTCGGGCCTATCTGGTTGGGGCGAAGACGGTGGTTTACACGGATCATGTTGCGATCCGGTATTTGTTTGAGAAGAAGGAGGCAAAGCCGAGGTTGATCCGGTGGATCCTGCTGTTGCAGGAATTTGATATGGAAATCAAAGACCGGAAAGACTGTGAGAATGTTGTGGCAGACCACTTATCAAGATTGGAAAATCCGGTGGAAGGAGATGACCAAAGGATCCGCATCACTGAAGTTTTTCCGGATGAACAGTTGTTTGCTGTGGAAGAAGCGGACCCATGGTACATGGACTTGGTAAATTTTCTGGTTGCAGGTGTCTTACCGCCTAATCTTACATCCCACCAGAGAAGGAAATTTCTGCATGAGTGCAAGTTCTACTATTGGGACGAGCCATTCCTCTACCAGAGATACGCCGACATGGTGATCCGGCGATGTGTTGGGTTACATGAGCGAGAGAAGATAATGGGGGATTGTCATTTATCCCCTTATGGAGGCCACAGCGCAGCAAATAGGACGACCATAAAAATCCTCACCAGCGGATTTTACTGGCCCACCATCTATCGAGATTGTCAGAAGTTCGTGGCCACTTGTGATAGGTGTCAGAGGATGGGGACTATCGCGAAGAAGGATGAGATGCCACAGAAGTTCATGCTGGAGATTGAGCCCTTTGATGTTTGGGGCATTGATTTCATGGGACCATTTCCTAAGTCCCATGGATATCAATACATTCTGCTGGCGGTTGATTATGTGACCCGGTGGGTTGAAGCCATTCCCACGGCCACCAGTGATGCTAAAGTGGTGCTGAAATTTCTCCAGAAAAATATTTTGACTCGCTTTGGAGCACCGCGAGCGCTGCTGAGTGACGGTGGATCCCATTTCCGAAACAAATGGCTGGGAAGTTTACTGTCAAAGTACGGAGTCCACCATAAAATTACTTCTCCGTACCATCCCCAAGCCAATGGACAAGCTGAGTTGGCGAATCGGGAGATCAAGCAAATCCTGGAGAAGTCTGTAGTATCCAGGAAGGATTGGGCGATTCGATTGGATGACGCACTGTGGGCTTATCGGACAGCATTCAAAACTCCAATTGGTATGTCGCCATACCAATTGGTGTTCGAAAAGTCTTGCCATCTACCAGTGGAGTTAGAGCACAAAGCCTTCTGGGTTGTGAAGAATATCAACTGGGATCTGAAGGCTGCATCTGAGCAGCGATACATCCAGTTAACGGAGTTGGAAGAATTCCGGGCTGAGGCATATGAGAGTTCTAAACTCTACAAAGAGCGTGCCAAACGGTTTCATGACCGGCGCATTCGCAGCCGAACATTCAATCCGGGGGATCAGGTACTGTTATTTAATTCTTGATTACGCTTATTTCCTGGAAAACTGAAGTCTAGATGGTCTGGTCCTTTTGCTATTAAGAATGTAAATTCAAATGGGACATTAGACTTGGTAGGAGCTGATGGCACACACTTCACAGTAAATGGTCATAAGGTAAAACCATATTTTAAATCTGAGACTGCCCTTGCTGTGTCTGAGCTTTATTTATCTGATCCATAGTCTATAATCGCGTTGTCTAGCTACAGACATTAAATAAAGTGCTTGTTGGGAGGCAACCCAACTTGTTTTTGGTCATTTTGAGGTCTTTTATTATTTTGTTGTGTCTGTTTTGCCTTTAAATTGAGTAATTTCGCCATTTTTCCATAGTTACGTTCACGTTTGGGTGTTGGGTTCGTTGGATGCAGGAAATAGGTTCAAAATTGAATTTTTCACTGATGTTCGTACCAAGATCGGCGACCCATTTACACGATCGGCGGTCGCCGATCGGGTAAATGGATCGCCGAGCACCCCGTCAAAACATAACCGGCGATCGCCGGTTATGCTGGTTGGGTCGCCGGGTATGTATTTCTAAAAAATTGGTTCGTGACACGATCGGCGACCCAGGTGCATACCCGGCGATCGCCGATCACGTCACCAAGTCGCCGATTATGTCTTAAAAACAGACGCCCTGCACGATTTTTCTCACTTTCACCCACTTTCTCACTCAAAACACCACACCCACAAAAATTCTCTCCTCAAATTCTCTTCCATCTTTGATTTTCTCTTAAATTCCTCTTGAACACCACTAACCCACGACATTGGGAAGCTTTCTATCCGAGTGGTTTGCTTCAATTCGCTCAAAATCCCATAAACCCCCAAATTTCTAGGTTTTTCACATTTTCTTCATATTTCTTCAATTTCCAGGTAATTTCTCATCTTTTATCATGTTTAATTTCGATTTATAAGCTAGTTTATGTTTATGTTCATGTTTCCTTTCCTACATTGCATTTTGGTGTTGAGTAATTGTGAAATATGCGTTAATTGCCTATTTGTCGTATGGAGAGGACATTTTGTTGCTTAAATTGTGCTTTTGAAGTGCTTGCATGGTTAAATTCTTGTTAGTTTTTGATTTATTTGCATATACTTGTTAGTTTGGGGGATTTGATGGATATATAATTGTGAAGGCACTTTGGAATATGGTGTATGGTGGCATTCTTGTGGAATTGAAGTTGATGTTGAAAGTGAGATGATGATTGGTGTGGTTAATCTTTTAGTCGAACTTAGGATTTATGGCTTTATCATTGTCTATCTAAATTAGTATCGTTTAGTCATTTTTAGTCCTTGTAATCTACCTTTTTTTCCCTTGTTCATGGTGGTTGATACACTTAAATTTTATTTGTAGGAACATGGCACCCCGTCGCCGTCTTAATCCTGAGTCTTATGGGATTGCCGGGCTCCGCGATGTGAGCATGTTAGCCACATTCAAAACTTTGGCTGAGCGTGGGGTGGAGGGCACTTGCTATCCCGATATTGATGCGATGAAGGAAATGGGCCTTTATGACAACGTGAAGGAACTTTTTTCCAACATTGGTTGGGCACCCCTGCTGGAGCTCGATGCTCCGACTTACAAGAGGTTCACCCTGGAGATCTTGTCCACTCTTGAGATCACCACGAAAGGGAGGACTGAGCCCACCGGAGCCACCTTCCGGGCCGGAAATCAAGACAGAACCATTACAACCAAGGAGATCAACAAGGCATTCGGCGTTGTCAACCTTGGCAGGTACAACAAACCGAGGGGTTTCGACAGCAAGACTTTCTGGCCCCATATCTGTGCCGAAGGAAGCCCAAGCTGGGCATCGGGGGAATGCAAGGCCTCTATGATCCGGAACCCAGTTTTCCGGATGGTCCGAGCAATTCTGGCCCATACCCTTTTCGCCAGGAAGGAGAACAGCTCCCTCAGAGACGCGGAGCTCATGATCTTATACTGCATGCTCAATAATGAAAACATTAACTTTGCCCAGTTATTCTTGATGCAGTCTAACAGGATTTCGGGGGCCCAGAAAGGAGCCATCTGCATTGGCGGCTTATGGACCACCTTGCTATACGCGCTAGGGGTCGATGTATCCGGAGAGCAGGCAGAGCCACTGACTAGGCTCACACTGGAGAAGCTGGTGCATCTCCGATTTATTCATTCGATACATCCACCCTACTACTTCGTTCAGCACAGCCGTCCTTACTTCCCTCTGCCGAACCCCGAGCTCACTAATGTAGGGCTTCGGCAGTACAGAGGCAACTGGAAGCTAGACACTCTAGCTCATTTGGAGGCCATCCATGCCGCTGAGGAAGCCCGCCGGCAGAATCCGAACCCCGAGTTCGAGGAGCCCTCTTATGAAGAGACACACGAGGAGGCTCACGAGGAGACACACGAGGAGGCTCCCTAGAAGACACATGAGGAGCAGCCTTGCCACCTGGAGACAGGGGGGTCGTCCCGGCAGGAGCGAGGAGGAGCTTCTATCTGCTACGAGCGTCGTTACAGTCGGGCAGAGGTTGAGCAGCGCCTCAGCGCGCTAGAGAGACAGTGGTCGGACTGGAGCACGCAGCTCCAGTCCCTATCTACAGCCCAGACGATGTATGCTACTGAGCGCCGGTCTTTTGAGGAGGAGCAAAGGCGCGATTGGACGGCTCGGAGGTCTTTTGAGGATGAGCAGCGGACGCAGTGGACAGCACAACAGCGCTTTGCTGAGCAGGAGCAGGAGCGGTGGGTGGCACAGCAGCGCCACAACCTGTGGGAGCAAGAACAATGGCGACTACAGCAAGAGGCGGATGAGGAGATGCGACGATTCATGGCCCGTTTCCCACAGAACTGGCCCCCGCCCCAGTGAGGTTTATCGAGGTGCACACACATCTCCGTGATCTTCTTCCCACAAACTTATTCTTTCCTTTGTATCGAATAAGTTTGGGGGGGGATGGGATCGGTCAATGTGTGCTTCCCTTATTTTACTTTTTTTGTTTCACTCTTATCTGCTCCAATCTACTGCTGCTGAACTTGGATCTGTATTTGTGTATTTTGAATTTGGACGTGTATCGTGAACCACCTTTACTGCTTTTGTCTGTTAACTTGTATCCATTTCATTTTAGTTTTTGATGGGTTTGTAATTGGGAACCTAAATTGTGAAAGGGAAATGAATTGATAGGGTGGTTATTTCTGCATTGTTGATCAAGTTTATGATGACAGAGTTTTCCTTCTCGTGAAACTTACATTGATTGCTGCAAATAATTGGTGAGTTGTGAATTGACGAAATTGATCTTGTCCTTTTAAATACGCTAATAGCCTGTGAGAATTGAGCCTACATTTTTGTTTCATTCAGGGTATGTCGCTGTGCACTTATTCTCTAGAACTTGCTCTGGTTTCTTGCTCAAAATTGCATAGGAGAGTGTCAAGGATTTAGAAATAATCTTAGGCCATCGTTTCATAAGCCACAATGAACCCAAACACTAACCCGATACATACTCCTTTGTTAGCCCAGTTGAGCCGAAAACATTTTCTTTGTTAACCCGGATGATAGGAGGTGTGGATGGATTTGTAAGGGTACCCAACAGTGTTAGGTGATGAAAATAGAGTCTGTGAATATTAGTAGTCCAAACACCTTTGATGGGTAGTAAGTTTTTTTAGTACAAGTGTAATGCACGATAAGTGCATCAGTGTTATTGTAATTAGTCATTGTCAGTGATATCCGAAAGAAGTCTTTAGTGGACAATAAAAAAAAAAGAGAAAAAAAAAGAGTCGAATCATGCACTGGATGTGCAAAGTATTTGTGTTGATGTCGTAGAGTGTGCATATGTGTTAATGTATGGAATGCACAAGAGTTGTTTTAATAATTTTATTGTTAAGTTCGAATCTGGTCGAAGCATTGTTGATGAGATGGGCTTGTTTCAGCTTTTGTTATTAGTTCTTGTTAAAGTCAGTTGGTTTCCACAGATGGTATGTGATGAGGATAAGTCGGGGGTGAATGGAGTTATAAGGTTGTATTCATTTAGTCACTTTTAGCCAAATTTTCCATACCCTTCACCAATGTGCCCACATTAGAACCTGATATAAAGACCTTTTTTATCTTTATCCTAGCACTCCCATAGTCAATGGAGAGTTTAGACGATGAGCAAGCTTATGGTAGAAAAAGATGTGCAGCTGACAGTTTGAGAGTATACATTGAGCTTTCGTATATATTGAGTGAAATATGAGTGATACACTATCTTGTGAGAAGTGGACTTGTAGAGGCCAGGATTGAAATTGTTTGTTTGCACTAAACTGATAAATGACGCAATGATTGGTGTGGGAATCACAACCCCATTTTGTGTCTGAAACAGCTGATGATCAATTAATGCACCCCTCGCGTTTATCTTTTTCTTGTAATTGTTTTCCTCATTGTTCGAGGACGAACAATAGTTTAAGTTTGGGGGTTGATAAACACACACTTTGTGCATTTTACTGATGTGAATTTGCTCACTTTTGACCTTAGATTGGATTATTACGTGGTGTTCCCATATATTATCTATATTCTTTTAGGAATTATTACGTTTGGTCTGGTTTGTGGTTGTTTATGCAAATTTCACGCACATTTGAGTTGTTTACAAGAATTGACCAAGTACCCAGGGAGCTAATCGATGCTAGCTTGCATCGGGAAGAAGAAAGAGTCAGAAAATACTGAAGAACGCGCCGAAATCATGTTCGAGACGGAATAGGCGACCCAAATGACACAACCGGCGACCGCCGGTTATGTAGATGGGTCGCCGGTTGTGAAAATCAAGCCTTTTCTCACGGCTCAATATCGGCAACCCGGATGACACATCCGGCGATCGCCGGTTATGTAGACGGGTCGCCGGTTTTGCATTTTTCCTCCGTCAGCTTCGATGCACGATCGGCGACCCACGTGCATGGTCGGTGGTCGCCGATCGGGCTGTCTAAACCACCAATTTTGTCCCGATTTGACGTATTCTGGCGAATCTGAAGCCCAAAACCATATCTTTTGGAGATTTGAAAGGCCCCAACTATAAATAGGACGTCCCAAAACCAAAAAAAGGATCCTTTTTCCAATTTTCAAGATTAGAGAGCATAGAATTGAGAGCAAAAGCAGGGGAACTTGAAGAGCACTGCAGGAATCGAAGATTGAAGACCACGGGTTTTTAATTTCCATGTTTTCTGTTCTTGTGACTCTTCATCTTTCTGTTTTTCTAGAACTTAGCATGATTGGCTAAGTTTATTCATGGATTCTAGGGTTTGAAGCTTTGTAATTAATCATTCAACAATTTATGTGATTTAATGTTCCCTTTACATTGATGTTCTGATTTCTTGAGATTTTCATGAATTACGAGATACTGGCCATTGATTGTGATTTGAATTGGTAGTTTTTGAACCGAGAGGTCTAGGTTATCAATTAAGACGCCAATAAATCATATTTATAAGGGCAATTGTCCGAGAGGAAGTTGAGCTTTGAAGGGTTTTCAAAATCTAAGGTTTTATCAAGAGTAAAAGTCTTTTGTATGTCCGAGAGGAATCACTTGATCTTTTATTTCCACGTTATGGTTTAGAGTCCGAGAGGATCACCTGATAACATATATGCGATTAACTCACATCTTTGGGAATTAAATTGGGATTGAATTACATAGAGAGTTGTTTGATTGTTATTCAAAGTGGATTACCCTGGAATCCTATTTTCTTATAAGTTTTCTAAAACCACTTGAAATTTTTATTTACTATTTTCTGTTTCCAATTCATTGCTACGTTTTCAATAACCCAAAACCATCTTCTTATTCGCCTAGATAGTAGTACTGTATTTATGCTTTAGTGCTTGATTATATTTCGAGCCTGCAGTCCTTGAGATTCGATAAATTATTGCTTGCCCTCTGCAGTGGTCTGTACACTTGCAGCTTTAGCGTGTTGAAAAATACGCTATCACAGGCCCAGATGGAGCTCGATGCCATCTGCCGTGAGCTCGACGTATTTGGCGACAAATATGTTGGGGAGATCTATCGCTTCGCAAGGAGTGCGACTCTCTGAAGAGGTACGTCGACTCTTTGAACGAGAAGCTCAATCAGGCGGATGAGCGGGTGGCCGTGGCAGAGGCGAGGGCCGAAGCGGCAAAGAAGGAGGAGGACGCGGCGACGGCGGAGCTCGCGGATGCTCGGAGAGCTGCTTCTGCGGCCACGGCGGAATCGGCGAAGTTGGTTGCCGATCTGAAGTCGAGGAACGATCAGCTCATCTCTTTCGACTCCCGGCTGAAGACTCAACACGAGAGTTATTTGGTTGAGGTGGCGAAGTATGAGGAGCGGATCGCCCTTATGCAGACAGGTGAAGGGCTGGACTTCGAGGCCCTTATCACTTCCCCTCACTTTGCCGATACATATGAGGTACGCCTTCTTTCGAGTTTCCGGTAGTTCGATCTTTTCGTACTTGTCTAACCCTTTTTAGACCCTCTCCGAGCAGGTCGAGAATGAGGTCCGGGGAAAGATTGCTCGGAAGTTCCCGGACCTTGATCTCAGTGTACTGAATGAGGTCGAGCCTGAGGAGGAGGAGAGGCAGGAGAAGGATGCCGAGCAGCAGCACGTCGAGCAGGATCAGAAGCTGCTTGAGGATCCCTCCCAAGGAGGTGACGGTTCGAAAGAGCAGTCTGGGTTGACGCCTGATCAGACTTTGAACCAGGGACTCAGCCCGACGCCAGATGACTCTGCTGCCGCCTGAATGCCTTGAAATCTTTTAGTTTCCTGTTTTGAACAATTTATCTTTCTACAGACAATTTAATTCTTGTTGCACTTCAGTTTTTGCATTTAAATGGATGCTTCGGTTTTTCTTTCGAAATTGCGTGCTCATATGTTTGTCCTGCAAAAATAGCAATAGTCGAGGTGGGCGATGCCTCCGATGCTCAAGTTAGTAATCGATCCAGAAGAGAGAATAATTTGAAGTAAGATAGGATATGGACGTTTATCTAGATCGGGTTCGTTTGGCTCTTTGCGTAGGCCGTTGTTTCTGCAAAAGGGTGCATGAGGGGTTGGGCGATGCCGAAGCATCGCCCCTCCGACGCTCAAGTTAGTAATTAATAATTTTAATTCGAAACAAAAATAAAGTAGGGTTTTAGAAAAGCGTATCTGAGAGATCGAATTTATCGACCTCCTTTCTCTCAGAAATAATACTTCTTGAGGTGCTTGATGTTCCAACTATTCCCGATCTCTCTTCTGTCGTGGTCTTCTAGGTGGTAGGCGCCTCGACCTACAACTCTGGTGACTTTGTAGGGTCCTTCCCATGTGGGTGCGAGCTTTCCTTGACTTTTGTCTTTGGTGTTCTGGAACACTCTCCTTAGCACCCAGTCTCCTTCCTCGAAAGTCCGCATGCGAATCTTCTTGTTGAAAAATCTTTCAACCTGCTTTCTCCTCTGAGCCATGCTAAGTAATGCTTGGTCTCTCTTTTCATCGATTAGCTCCAGATTTTTGAGCATCTTCTCGTAGTTCTCTCCTTCTTGACAAGATTCCACACGTAGGCTGCCGCCTCGAACTTCTGCTGGGATGATAGCTTCCTCGCCGTAGGCCAGGGCGAACGGGGAGCTTCCTGTTGACGTCCTTGGAGTGGTTCGGTAAGCCCATAGAACACCTGGTAGTTCCTCCACCCACTTCGACTTATGGGCCTCGAGTCTTTTCTTAATTGTTGCCATGATAGTTTTGTTTGTCGACTCGGCCTGCCTGTTAGCCTCCGGGTATCTTAGTGTGGAGAACATGAGCTTGATGTTGTATTGATTGCAAAATTCCTGCACCCTCCGCCCTGTGAATTGTGTGCCGTTATCCGTTCTGATTTCCTTGGGTATTCCGAATCTGCAAAGGATGTGGGCCCACAGGAACTTGATCACTTCCTGCTCTCTCACATTGGCGAAGGCTTCTGCTTCGACCCACTTGGTGAAGTAGTCGGTGGCTACTAGGATGTACTCCTTCTGCCCGACTCCTTTAGGCAACTTCCCTACTATATCCATCCCCCAAGCCATGAAGGGCCACGCTGCGATCGTAGCATGGAGTGGCTCTGCATGACTTTGATTCATAATTTTGAACCGCTGGCATGCTTCGCAGCTTCGTACGTAGTTCCTAGCATCTTTCCGCAATGTCGGCCAATAGAAACCTTCTGAGATTACTTAGTGTGCTAGCGGCCTAGCCCCTTGATGGCTTCCGCAATCTCCTTCGTGGATTTCCATAAGGATCGCCTGCCCCGCGGTAAGCTTGAGGCACTTGAGAAGTGGTCCATCGATCGACCTTCGGTACAAGTTTCCGTTGTAGATTGTATATTTAGCTGCCGACCTAGTCAGTCATACAGCCTCAGTTCGATCCTCAGGTAGGGTCCCAGACTCGATGTACTTTAATATCGGCTCGATCCATGAATCACCAATCGTTAAATCCATGACCTCGACCTTTGGGGCGGCTGGCTCTTCGGCCCATGTTATTACAATAGGCTTGTTCTGCTTCGATTGTTTGGTGGAAGCCAGATTTGCTAATGCATCTGCCTCGGCATTTTCCTCTCGGGCGATGTGCTTTAGCTCGCAGACTTCAAATTCCTCTCTCATCTTTCGCGCCAGGTCGTAATATTTTTGTAACCTGGGCTCTTTAACTTGGAAATGGTCCTCCACCTGCATGACCACGAGTTGTGAATCTCCTTGCACCTATAGGCGGCGGGCTCCCAACTCTTTGGCTAGTTGCATTCCTCGTATCAGTGCCTCCTTATCCCTGCTCCGTTTCCATGAATATTAATTGACCCATCTACCTGCAGGATCCATAGCTCTTTGGCCGTCTCCCCGATCTCCAGGTGTGCTGCCTCCCTTTCCGCATCAGCCTGGAGGTTGGCGGTGAACTCGGCGATGAAGTCCGCCAGTACTTGTGATTTGATTGTAGTTCGTGGCTCGAACTCGAGGTCGTAGCCTCCGATCTCCACTGCCCACTTTAGTAGTCGTCCAGATAGGCTTGGCTTCGAGAACACAGTCCGCAGCGGATAGGATGAGACCACTTTAATCGGGTGAGACTCGAAGTAAGGCCTCAATTTACGTGATGCCGTTACCAAAGCCAGTGCCAATTTTTCCAGCACCATATACCTTGTTTCGGCGTCGAGCAGTGGTTTACTCGCGTAGTGTACTGGACGTTGCTTCCCCGCTACTTCCTTAACGAGGACTGCTCCTAGAGCGTGCTCCGACACGGACAAGTATAATAGTAATGTCTCTGCTTTTTCTTGTTTGGATAAGAGTGGCGGGCTGGCGAGGTAGCCCTTTAGTTGTTCGAGCGCCCTTGCGCACTCGTCTGTCCTCTCGAACTTCTTCCCCTTTCGTAGGACTTGGAAGAACTCGTGCGTGCGTTCCGAATACCTAGAAATGAAACGGCTTAGTGCCGCTAGCCGACCTGTGAGTTTCTGGACCTCCTTCGGACTTCTCGGTTGTATGATCCCCCTGACTGCCCGAATTTGAGTTGGATCTGCCTCTATCCCCCTCATGGTTACCACGTGTCCCAAGAATTTTCCTGATGTCACCCCAAACGTACACTTTGCGGGGTTTAGCTTCATTTTGTATCTATCGAGGATCTCGAATGCTTGGCGCAGATGCTCGACGTGGTCTCCTGCGAGTTTTGATTTCACGAGCATGTTGTCGATGTATACTTCCATCGTCTTCCCAATAAGCGGCTCGAACATCTTATTCACGAGCCTCTGATATGTAGAGCCTGCGTTCTTGAGTCCGAATGGCATGACCTTGTAACAGTATATTCCTTTGCTTGTCATGAAGGCTATCTTCTCTTGGTCTTTGGGGTGCATGAGGATTTGGTTGTACCCCAAAAATGCATCCATAAAGCTTAGCAGTTCATGCCCCGAGGTTGCGTCGATGATATAGTCAATGTGGGGTAACGGGTACGGGTCTTTTGGACATGCTTTGTTCAGGTCTGTGTAATCCACACACACCCGGTTTTCCCATTTTTCTTTTTGACTACCACGACATTGGCGAGCCACGTCGGATATCTCACTTCCCGAACGGACCCGATATCTAATAGCTTTTGCACCTCTTCGTTGATTACTTCGTTCTTTTTTGCGGGGAACTTCCTTCTCCTTTGTTGTACTGGTCTATGATTTGGATTGACTTGTAATTTATGCGTCATCACTTCCGGATCGATGCCTACCATATCTCTATGGGACCATGCGAACACCTCCTTTTTACTGCTGAGAAATTTGATCAGCTTAGTCCACACCTCGGGTCTTAACCCGGCTTCGATGTTCGTCTTCTTTGCAGGGTCGGTTGGATCAAGTTCGACCTCCTCTGTTTCCTCTGATTCCCCTGCGGGTGGTAATGGCTCGCTCCTGGCGAAGTGCTGCTGAGTGCATACCGCTTTGAAGCTCGCGTAATAACACTCTTTGGCGGCGTTCTGTTCTCCCTAGATCGTACAGATTCCTCCGGTTGTGGGGAATTTGACAACTTGATGGAACGTTGAGGGGACAGCCTTGAGTTGGTGCAACCAGGGTCGTGCTAGCAGGGCGTTATAGGCGCTAGGAGCATCGACCACCATGAACGGTACATCGTAGTGCGTCCCCCCACAGTACGTTGGGAGAACTGTCGTCCCAGCTGTCATTTGAAAACTGCCATTAAAGCCAATCAGTGGGGTCTGAGATCGAACGATCTTTTCCTCCGGGATCTTCATTTCCTTTAATGCGTGCAGGAATAGGATGTTCGCCGAGCTCCCATTATCGACCAGGATTCTTTTCACGAGGCAGTTCGATATGAGTAGTGAGATAGCCAGTGCATCGTCGTGCGGGTGGCTTAGTTCTGGAATTTCTTCGCTTGTGAACTCGATGGGGAGGTGGCCCGGATTTCTCCGCGGGGCTACAGCTTCCTCTCTAGTCAGCCTCCTGGCTCGCTTTGCCGCGGACTTGGTGATCCCGCTGATCTCCGACCCCCCGGTTATACAATTGATGGTTCGAACCGGGACCGGTGATTTCGGTGCCCCTGCCTTGTCGGGCCCTGAATCTTCCCTATGCTTTTCCTGGGTCTAGGTCTTCTTACCTCGGTCTGACAAGTATTCAGCCAAGTACCCCTTTTTGAGGAGCTCTATTACTTCGAGACGCAGGGTGCGACAATCTGCGGTGGTGTGGCCGTGATCATTATGAAATTCGCAAAATTTCTGAATATCACGCGAGGCTGGATCCGCTTTCATCTTTGGGGGGCACTTCACCTTCTCCGGCATCCTTCGGAGTACATTCTGAACCAGATCAGCTGGTGCAATGGAGAGCGTGTACTCCAGAACGTATGGCCCCAGGTGGTTAATCTGAGGCGGTTTGCTGTACGGATGCGATCTTGGAGGGCGCCTGTCTCTCTGCTCTTGGCGGCCCTCCTCCCGCGTGATCGGCCTCCCGCTGTTGCGACGTGCCCGCCGGTAGGGCTCGTCTTCTTCCCACTTGATGAGAGCCCATGCGCGGTTCAGAGCGTCATCCATCGTTTGGCAGGGATAGATGGAGAGCTCTCGGTAGAGGTCTGAATCCACGTCAAGACCTTTCGTGAAAGCCTGCACGGCTGTACTATTTGGGCAGTTAGGAACTGCGACCAATTCCTTATTGAACCTCGAGAGGTACGCCCTTAGAGGTTCTCCCGGCTTCTGGATCACAGCATAAAGATCATCCGGGTGCTTATCGAGGCGCCTACTGCTCGAATATTGTCGTAGGAACAACTGGTGCAGTTCGGCAAAAGTGGATATCGAGCTTCTGGGCAGATTTATGAACCATTGTAGGGCAGGTCCTGTCAAGCTTGACCCGAAGCTCTTGCACATACACGCCTCCATCAGGGCTCCTGAAATTGCTAATGCCAACATCTTCTGCCGATAAACGGCTATATGATTGTCGGGGTCAGAGGTCCCATCGTAAAGGACGAAGCTAGGTGGAGCGAACCTGGCTGGGAGTTCGGCCCCGGCAATATCTGGCGAAAAAGGGGATTCCGCATAGCTTTCTCTAGGGATAGTCTT
The DNA here is from genome assembly GCA_026898455.1 of Plectranthus barbatus. Taxonomy (NCBI): domain Eukaryota; kingdom Viridiplantae; phylum Streptophyta; class Magnoliopsida; order Lamiales; family Lamiaceae; genus Plectranthus; species Plectranthus barbatus. The sequence continues at coordinate 149,626 of JAPKLW010001046.1, read as the reverse complement.
CTCTGGTGCGGGGAGCCCTGGGATCCTGGATAGCAGCGATTCACGGTGACCGAATCTCTGCTCAAATCTCCGCTCAATCTGCTGGATGGCCTGAAGCTCTGATCGGCTCAGTTGCCCAGTTTGGTTCCCGAGCGCTGGTGGATCTTCCGGGGTTCTCTCGGTGGTTACCCCCTCAGTACGGTTAAAATCTGACTCCAGATTCCTCGCGGTGTTACCAGTGCTTCTCTCTGTGCTTCGTGGCTCCTCGATAATTGGATGTCTGTTGTTACTCTGCAACTGCAGCCTCCGATTCTCCCTTTCGAGGAGCTCGTGCCTCCTCGCCATCTCTTCCAACATACCTTGTGCTCTCTGCACCTGCGTCACCAACCTTGAAACATCGGGACTTTGAAGTACATGAGGCGGTGGCGGTAGGAATGCCAGATCTCCAAGTGGAGTGGCATTAAACTCCTTCATCAAATCGTTCACTGTCCCGGCTGGGTTGGATGTACGCGGAGCCCCGCCACCTACCGCGGCGGTTCGCCCTCGTCCTGATGCCGCTGGGACCCCTCGGCCTGCTCCCGCTGGAGCTCCTCGTCCTGCTCCAAGGTTAGATCCTCGGCCTTGTCCTTCGGTCAGAGCAGTCCTCTGATCATCGACACCTTCCACATGAGTGTTGCCTGGATCGTCCGCCATTCCTGCAAAAAGAAAGTGAAAATTGTTCTCGAGACCCCACGGTGGGTGCCAAATTGTTGAGGTTCGATTTCGATAATAATCGGAGCCCCGAGAACCGTAAATAATCTGGTAACTCTACAGGGAAAAGCGAACTGTGATAATGAAACAGGAGTACAAGAAATGCTAATAATTATTCTGCTAGCTAACTGCTAAGTGTTTAAGAGTAAAGAAAAGAAAAGAATATATTACGGTGAGCTGATACAAGTATTCTTCAAATAATGAAAATTCCCCCCCCCCCTTTCCTACAGTGGTTTGAGGAGTTATTTATTGGGGTCTTCGTAGCCCTAGGGTTTCCACGCCGTTCTTAACGGTCCAGGGTTGAGCCCGTGATTATCGGGGTGGTTAGCTGATCATGGAGTGTGGCAGTTCCGAACCTCTCGCGTAGTAGCCGTTGGTCCGCCCGCCGAGTTATTTAGAAGAGCAAGGCACGTGGTTCGCTTATCGAACTTCTTTCTCTGTCAAATTGGACTTGATCGAACTGCGGAAGGATCTAATCGAACTTTTGTTGACGCCGTTCGAACTGCTTTCAGTATTTGAGCTGCTCACCACTTTATCCAGTTCGGATCGGATATTCTTCCTGTACTAGGATTGATAATGGGCCTGGCCTTAGGTTGGGTCGGATCGGATCCGGACCTCTAACAGCAGTAAAGAACACAAGATATTTATAGTGGTTCAGATCTAAAAATCCTTCATCAACTCTTCAGACCTAAGGTCTAGATAAATCACTATGTAAATACAAGCCTCCTTACGATCTATACACAACTCGTTGGCACCTCCGTCCTTCGGCCTGCTCTAGTCACTCGGCTATGAACTCCTTGTACTCTTAGTCTTTAGGTTGAAGTGAGGACGGTACCTCGCAGCCTTCTTCCTGGCGGTTGGATGTATACTGTTCTTCCCAGAACTCGAGTGGTTGGTAAAAATCTATGAGAATCAGAATCCCAGGGTAGGAAACTGAGTGCTATGAATATATCTCCAAAAGATATATTCACCAAAGAATAGCTTCAGCGTCGTGCTAAGAAGAAATAGCACGGAGTAATAACTTGGGTCAGAGACTCAAGTCTCGCGTATGAAAACACAGACACTCAGAGAGTTTAGGCAAAGAGGTATGACTTAGATATATGCCCTTTGTAGTGTGAGGATTCTCAGAATTTGTAATCGTTTAAAGGTTGAAGGGAAAACCTATTTATAGAGAGATCCTGGGCCATTTTGAATTTCTTCACGTTAGACACATTAATCCAGTCGTTAGAGTCATGGAAGATGTCGTTCAATCATAGCCCATACTCTAGATCTGCTCTGCTGTGTCAGTGTACTTTTTACTAACTTTGCGTCAGACTGAGTTTCAGTCTGAGGAATCCAAGTTTTAATATCCTTGTACTGACTTATACTTAGGCATGTGAATGTCGAAGTCTGATCGAGCTTCGATGACTTCAAAAGGCTCGTACTTTAAAGGTAGAAGCTCTTATACTGACTTCTCATGGTCAGTTTAGCCAGCCCTCATACTGACTTCCCATAGTCAATATGGTTAACCCTCAAACTGACTTCTCCTAGTCAGTATGGAAATCCTTCATACTGACTTCTCCTAGTTGCAATGTGTGCCTAGGCCCGCGATCTTGTTAACTGGCCCAGTTGTCCAATTTTCTGATGGATCAAATCTTGGAGGCCCAAGTTCAGAAAATAAATCCAGATCTCAATTCAAGTAGTGGGAGCCCAGTCGAAGATCTGTAAAATAAATTCCCACTTGTAATAGTTAGATTTATTTTGTTTGTATCATGGGGCCACGAGGACATTTTTTATTTGTTTTATTATTTGTCTTCGCATGATATACGTGTTTAAAATAATTGCGCAGCATATCAGCATGTTGTAGATAATAGAGAGCACGTTTACTGCTTTTATTTACGGCTTTAAAGCATGCTATGTGATTTATTTTATGTAATTAATTATGACTATAAATTCGGGGTTCATGCTTTGCATGATAGAATTTTGGCAACGTTATAATTATGGCTACGTAAAATAATTTGTGCAATTGAACCTTATGAACTGAAAAATTACTAAGCTCATAATTTAGTAAGACCTTTACAAAGAGATCCTTTATTGGAAGTGGATAATTTATTAGGTAAACGTCTACATGTGTAGCTTACTTAATTTATTGTTCATAAGTTCTAATAGATAGGATTTCTTAAAACAAACATTTATTTCATGTGAGAAGTGGGAGTTCATGCGTAAACGTCTACATGTGTAGCTTGCGTATTGAATTTTCATAAGTTCTCTAGGGATTGAATTAAATGAGACAACCTTATTATAAGGGATCAGGTGTGTCCTTATATGGGAGGGTTGGCTTTGGTGGTAAGCTAGCTTAGATATTGTCCAGAGTATAACTTATATGTGAAGTCCCTGCTCAGTAGGATAATATGGTCTTAAGTTAGTCTCCAATTATTAATTTCATTTGTCTAAGGAACCCGGACATGGATTGGAATTAAAGGACTGGAATTGAAAGATGCAGTCTGGTTAGGTGTTTTGTTGTAAACGTCCACATGTGTGGCTTGCAATAGTAACACTTAGGCAAATTGGAGGAAACATTAATATTGCTTTATCATAAGGTTTCAATATTTAATTGTTTCAATGTTCTGCGACTATGTTTTAATTGGTGTTTTTAATTTATTGTTTTCAGATATGTCTATTCATCGTATCATTTATCTCTTAACATCAAATCCTTTAACCGGTCCGAATTTTCCTGAGTGGAAGTTTTGCTTCATGGAAATACTCCACATTGCAAATCATTCTCGTATACTCTATATGGATCCTTTATCTCCCAAGTATTGGAATTGCACTGGTTATGAGCGACTGTTCTATGAAAGATGGAGGATTTCTGATGAGTTTGCCCGCATTCTCATTAAGAAAACTCTATCCAGAGAACTAAGGCTTAAATACGATCAGTACCAATCTTTTGTTGAGATATGGAGGGATCTAATAAAGGTATATGGGAAGGTGAGACGAACTGTCAGTTACAGTCTTGTGGAAGACCTGGTCTGCAAGAAGATGACTGATGGGAGTTCGTTGTCTCTGCATCTTGACAGCATGATGGAAATCATGAGAAGGTACAGAAGGAGAGGTGGACGGATCCCTAGACGGGCTAAAATCAATATCGTCCTGCACTCTCTCTCTAATTCTTATGGTGATTTCGTCAAGTCCCTTGGTACCAAGTGCAAGTACACTCTTCCAGAGTTAATCTTGGCACTAGAACGATGGGAATCTGGCCAGAAAGCTTCAGAATTTGCTCAATTCATGAAAGTCTTTGATAAGACTATGATTGAGGCAAAGGAATTGCTTATGCGGTTAGAAGAGGCAGATCAGGCAGAGGCTATCACGAGGCCATGCAAACGCAAGCGAAGTGAAGTAGATTGTCTAGTGCCTAGCACGGGTAGACAAGGTACGTCATGTGCATTTATAACGGAAACATGTTTAGCATCAGTTTCTACCCATTCTTGGGTAGTGGATACTGGAGCTACTGACCATGTTTGCTATACTTTGCAGGGGTTCAGGCCGACAAGGCAGCTGAAGCATGACGAGATTACCATCTCAATGGGCAGCGGAGAACGAGTCTCAGCAGTAGCCATTGGAGATTTTACTTTATGCTTTGAAAACAATGTTCTAATTTTGAGAGATGTTTTATATGTGCCGGTTTTTCGGCGGAACTTAATTTCAGTTTCCAAGTTATTTTGTGATGGATATTCAGTTATTTTTTATAGTGGAGTTTCTATCATTGGTAATAAAGGTGTTATCTGTCATGGCAAACTGATTGACTCTCTCTATATCATTGATTGTATGCATAAATCTTCCGTGAATGTTGCAAACTCATCTAAAAATAATAATCATTTAAAGAGAAAGTTTTCTTCCGATGAGGATCAAACATATCTCTGGCACTTGAGACTAGGTCACATCAATCTAAAGAGGATAAAGAGATTAGCATGCGATGGGCTCTTGGATTCCTTCCAAGTGGTACCGCATCCAATCTGCAAGTCCTGTATAGAAGGAAAGATGACGACCAGGCCTTTTAAGGCAAGTCAGTCTCGAGCAGAGGACGTGTTACAGTTGATCCACTCTGACTTATGTGGACCAATGTCCACGCAAGCTCGTGGAGGGTATGAGTATTTCGCCACATTCATTGACGATTACTCAAGATTCGGATACGTCTATTTGCTTCGCCATAAGTCTGAATGCTTTGAGAAATTCAAAGAATTCCAGACTGAGGTAGAAAAGAAGCTTGGTAAGACTATCAAGACACTACGATCAGATCGTGGTGGGGAATACCTCAGCAACGAGTTCTTGCAGTACTTGTCAGATAACGGGATTACATCCCAGTGGACTGCACCGGGAACCCCTCAACAAAATGGTGTAGCGGAAAGAAGAAATAGAACTCTCTTGGAAATGGTCAGGTCGATGATGAGTTATGCAAGCTTGCCGATTTTGTTTTGGGGATATGCCTTGGAAACAGCGGCCTATTTGCTTAACCTGGTACCTTCTAAATCGGTTCCTAAAACACCTCTGGAACTCTGGTATGGGCGAAAGCCAAGTTTAAACAGAGTGAGGGTTTGGGGTTGTCCAGCATATGTGCTGACAAAGGAACCTGATAAGTTAGAAAGCAGGGGCAAGCTGATGCTGTTTGTAGGATATCCCAGGCAAACGAAAGGTGGTTACTTCTATTGTCCTGAGAATCAGAAAGTCGTTGTCAGTACCAACGCAAGATTCTTGGAGGACGAATATGTAAGAAACCACAGATCCAAGAGTGAAATTATTCTCCACGAGCTTGAGAATAATGAAGCAATTCCATCAGGAAAGCCCAGTGTAGTGGTAAATCCACTTGTAACAGGTGAGAATATTCCAACACTGCCACTAATGCAAGGTATGGGACAAACACGTACTGTGCCAACTACTGACACAGCTCAGATGCCTCGTCGCAGTGGGAGGGTTAGTCACCAACCCGAGAGGTATATGTTCATGGGAGAGTCTTCTTACTTGATCCCGGAAAATGGACTAGATGATACCGATCCCTGGACATATGACGAGGCGGTATCTGATAAAGATGCGGACAAATGGCTGATCGCCATGGATTCTGAAATAGAATCCATTATTGCTATGGATGTATACCAGAAAACTGATTTGCCGGATGGCCATCGAGCCATAGGGTGCAAATGGGTATACAAAAGAAAGAAAGGATCGAATGGGGAAATTACAGCTTTCAAAGCAAGGCTGGTGACGAAAGGTTATAGTCAGAAAGAGGGTGTAGACTATGACGAGACTTTCTCACTGGTAGCCATGCTTAAGTCCATTCGAATACTCCTGGCCATAGCAGCACATAAGAACCTAGAAATCTGGCAGATGGATGTCAAAACCGCGTTTCTGAACGGGTACCTTGAAGAAGGTAGGGACATCTATATGCAACAGCCAGAAGGTTATGTGCAGAAGGGCGAAGAACATTTGGTCTGGAAGCTAAGGAAGTCGCTGTATGGACTTAAACAAGCTTCACGGTCATGGAATCTCCGTTTTGATGAGGTGATTAAATCTTATGGATTCTCACAATGTTCAAACGAGAGTTGCGTGTACCGTCTGTGTGTCAGCGGAAGCGTAGTATTCCTTGCACTTTATGTAGATGATATTCTCCTATTTGGCGACAATGTGGAAGTATTGTCTGGCATAAAGGGGTGGTTATCCGAGCAGTTTCATATGAAGGACCTTGGGGAGGCAGGATACATCCTAGGGGTAAAAGTATTGCGGGAGCGCAATAAAAGGATGCTGACCTTGTCTCAAGGGTCATATGTGGATACTGTGATTGCCTGTTTCAACATGCATAATGCCAAGAAAGGTCTGTTACCCTTCAGACATGGCATACATCTTTCCAAGGATCAGTGTCCGATGACACAAAAGAAGAAAGATGAGATGAGCAACGTGCCGTATGCATCGGCCGTGGGTAGCCTCATGTATGCAATGTTATGTACGAGGCCAGATATCTGCTTTGCTGTAGGCATGGTAGCAAGATACCAGTCTAACCCTGGACAGGCGCATTGGGCCGCGGTAAATCACATACTCAAATACTTGAAAAGGACAAGGGACTATTGTCTTGTTTATCAGTGTGATGAGTTGTGCCCTGTGGGTTATACTGATTCGGATTTCCGGGCAGACCGAGATGAAAAGAAGTCCACCTCTGGCTATGTGTTTACATTGGGAGGTGGGGCCATATCATGGAGGAGTGCAAAGCAGAAGTGCATTGCGGACTCCACCATGGAAGCCGAATATGTGGCAGCTTCTGAAGCTTCGAAAGAAGCGGTATGGTTTCGAAACTTCCTTCTGGAGTTGGACGTGATTCCTCAGCTACCCAGAACAATCACGGTATATTGTGATAACTCGGGAGCTGTGGCTAATTCTAAGGAACCACAAACTCACAGAGCAACAAAACACATTGAAAGGAAGTACCATATTATACGAGAAATCGTAGCAAGGGGTGATGTGCTGATAGAGAAGATTGATACGAATGATAATCTAGTGGATCCATTCACAAAAGCTCTGCCTCAGAAGGTTTACGAGATGCATGTACGTAGCCTTGGGCTGAGGGCAAAGCTAGCCACATAGAATGCTTGATGTAATAGCTAGATTAGTTTAGACGCGTTATACTCTAGAAAGCAAATGTATAATGCTTTGAGTATAAGTGGGAGATTGATGGATTTATATACTGAAAGCAATATGATTGGTATATTATGTACAAGGTTTATTGGTTAATATACTGGGAATCATAATTGTTGTATGTTCATCTCCTGTCTGAATTAACAAACATGTGTCGCAAACACAATTATCCTCTTATCTCGTCGATAGGGAGATCATACGGTGTGTAGAAGATCACGGAAGATCGTATGGATCGTTTGACCTAGCGAGATATAAATAGTCATCATAGCTGAGACAGTTCCAGGATAAACTGTCGGTATAGGCTGCAGCATATGCGGATAAGCATCTTATCTTGGATGTCTTGGTATGCTGGTGTGGGGCACACATTGATGAGGACCTAAGTCAAGATCGATTCTTTTATCTGACATTAAAAGAATCTAGATCTTTATGACTCGATGGAATCTTAAACCTATATGAGGATACAGAAGTATACATATATTGTATATCACTTTGAGTTGTAGAGAGGGTTCTAGTTGAACCTGTAGTTCTGCAGTCTTGGGTGATATCAATCTGTGTATGACTGTCTGGTTTCTGAACTAGGTAACCACATCCAGTATAGGATGGTGACATTCCCTGAACAGCTCAAAAGGTTCGTTATGCTAAAGTCCTGCAGGCTGATTAAGTTCAAGCATAAGTGAAAAGGTTTGAGTGGATTGATTCAGGAATTAAAGATGTTAATTAATTAAATAGCTTGTCAGAGCTTAAATTAATTAGCGAATGTCTGTAACCTTAAATGTGGGGATAAACCGAGTCCAATGCAACCCGTTCCTCAAAACGTGGTAGCAAATAGGTAGGACAGTATTGATTCTCTGGTGGCATGAATCAATATTAATTAATTAATTATATTTTGGGTTGAATATGGGAATTAATTAATTGATAGGCCTTATTTGCTATTTGCATTCTGGTCCCCGGTCTGGCCCATGATAACTCAAGCCCAATAGAAGCCAAGAATTTCCTATAAATAGGTCTCAGTACCTCAGAACTCAATACACCTTCAACTCATAAGATCACAAGTTGCACACAGCAAACCAGAGCATTGGGAGCTGTGGTGATCGATTGAGTTTGAGATACGAGGAGGAAATTTTGCTTCTCAACCGGGCAAGGGATCTGATAGATAATCTTCACCAGATTTTCAGATCGAGTTGGGATACAGATCAGAAGATCAGATCAGGAGGATTCTTCTTCTTCTCTCTCCTCTTATTTTCGAAAATATTTGTTTATTTTCTTTAGATTAATTTCCTCAATCTGTTAGGAAATTAAATCTTGGTGCGTGGGAAAGATCAAAGGGCATCTCCGCGCACGCGTTCTTCATCGTTCATCGATCCAGGTATTCCGCATAACCTTCTTATGCATAATAATATAGGAGCATGCTAGGATTGTTTATAGGCATAGCAATTTATTTTTGATATTCCAATTAACGATCCTTGGCAAACGGACTTCGTGATTTAGTTCACGAATCCCTTCAGGTTGAATTGGAGATAACTGCGACTTTTTATGGTATAAGTCTTTGTTTACAAGAAGAGCTTTGGCCAATAATATTATATTCTGACTCTACGGAAGTAGTGAGTGAATTAATTAAAGCTGATGAAGATTCCAGTCTACTTCTTAATGGAATGGCAAAATACTTGGTTGAGGATAGATTTATTGTTAATATTTGTGATATGCTTAGAAGTGCTACTTGTGTTGTTCATCATTTAGCGTTTCGTGGTGCTAATTGTGATGATCTTGTCATTTGAATGAAATATTATCCTAATTGGCTAACCAAAATTATTCTAGGTGATACATAAAAATTTTCTCTTATAAAAAAATTGTTTAACTTAGGGTTTGTCGCAAATGTTAACAAAACTTTTCATACATTTTGTAATTATAAAAAAATTTCTTAAATTTTGACAATTATAACAATTTTTTTAAAAAATTTGCAATTATAACAAATCTTTTAAAAATTAATGTTATATTTTTCTATTTCAATTCTAATTTCTTTATTTCATAAAAATCTCAAACAAAAATCAGATTTTGAATTCTCACCCAATTTTGAAACGTAAGAAATAAACCATCCGATTAATAATTGTGTGGAGACTCATGAACGCGAGGATTTTCGAGCAAGAAATAAACAATCTCATTAATAATTTTTAAAAGGTAAGAAATAAACTACCTTGTTACATGGAATTTTTTATTTTCCAATTATCACGTTACTAAATCCGAAATGCAGTCACGTTTAATATTAGAAAAATCAACAAAAACTAAATTAGGATATTTTTCACAAAGTAAATAATTCTAATTAAATTTGGATTCTGAAGAATAATTCGACTAGATCACATATTGCAAATTTAGTAATGCAATGTCAAACAAAGGCCAAAGAAAATATTTAGGCTTCAAATAAGAATTTGAATTTGGGACTTTATTTTTACTTGAGAAATTATAGGTGTTGAGATTTTGATGAAATATAAAAATCTATCCTTGAAACAGTGAAATATAATATTATTATTTTTTTAAAAAAATTGTTATAATTGCTAAATTTAAAAAGTTTGTTGTAATTTCAAAATGTAATAAAAAATTTGCCAACATTTACAATTAACCCGTTAACTTATTTACTAACCCCACTTTTATATATAGGATATAGATTAAAAAAAATAAATAAAATAGATAAGTTTCTTTTTTAGAACTTATATGGTCTACAGTTGATATCATTTTGATTAAACTTTTGAGAAACTCTTAAATCAAGTTTATATATAGTTACAAATCAGCATTTACACCAATTTAGATCAAACTAGCATTATCACCCATAAAACCAAATCTGTATTTCATCCTTCAATTCATTGTAATTAAACATTCTCAAAATAAAAAATAAAAAAAAACTTTCAAATAATAAAAAACAAAATATTATCAACAATTCTCTGACCAATTTTCAAATGCTCCCTCCGTCCCACAAAATTAGTCCCATTTGGTTTCGGCACAAAAATCAAGAACATAAAGATAAGAAAAATTAATAATTTATTAGTGTGAGTGGATTACTTTTCATTTTTAGTAATAGGACAGACAAAAATGAAAAATAAAACTAATTTCATGGAACAGAGAGTACAAAAAAGCAAATCTTCATATTTTGGAAAATCTTGTAGTTTCGATACCTATTCAATGAAGATTAGTATGAGTTTGGATGGTTGAAAGAAAGAAAGTGAAAAAGAATAAATAGAAACACACTACTAACACACACACAAACAAAAAAAAAAATCTATAATTTTACCATTAATGTATACAGGTTTTGAAATTTATCCTATGTTTTTTCTATTATAAAATTATACCTAATATTTGATAATTTACTCTAATTTTCTCATCTTATGGAATTTAACCCTAAAATTTTTACTTTTCTTAGTTAAAAATACCCTACGTAATTGATGAAATAAAAAATACCTTTGGGTCACATGTTATTATAATAAATTAACTCACAACAATAATTTGTATTTTATTTAGTGTATTTTTAATGTCGTCAATCACTTAACGTATTTTTAACTAATAGAAATAAACAATAGAATAAAATCCCATAATATAGAAAAGTTGAAATAGAATTTTCCAATTACCTAAAAAAAAAAAGAAATTTGAGTAAATTTCAGAATTGAATAATATGTCGAGGTAAAATTTATAGTTTTAAAAAAATCACTAACTAATAACGCAAAATTTTCGAATCATTTATAAAGATGGATTAACGACAGAATTATTCTGTCGCTAAGATTAAGAGAATTTAGTAATAAAAAACAATGCTGACCCAGAATATTAAATATATGGCAGCAACAAGCAATGAAATTATTCATCACTAAAACTCGATTATAATTTATTCATAATGTTATAATCAAACCGTGTTTAAACTAGCTAGCAAGAGAAAACCCATAATTTAAAAAGCATATATTCCTACGTGCATGAAACGCAATGCCCTAATTTCCATCGCAAAAAAAAACAAAATCACAACCAACGTTTTCCCCCAAATCGAGAATACGAATCCTTCTAAATCAAATCTGTTTACCAATTATTTTACGACGAAGACGAAATGCGGAAACAAATGAATCAATCAATCAATAATCTCGCTATTCAGTTCAGCGCACCACCTTCTTGTGAAAATTCCGGTGACAGTTACAGGCGGCGCACCTGAAGGCGGCGCCGCTCCCTTCCTCCCCGGACGGCATGAACTCGCAGCAGCCATCGACGGCGTACTTTCCGATGCTGGCGGCGTGGTTTTTCCGGCACTCTTGGTAGGTGACGAGTCGGTCCTTGGGATCGATCTTCTTCTCCTTGTGCTGGTTCATCTTCGAGTGAGGTAAAAGGTTATTGAAAAAGAGGGGAGGAGTTATATATAATGGTAATAACATCACAGTGATATAATTGAAGGAGCATTATTTGGATGTGGTTGGGGGGGAGCAGTAGGCTGCGATAGGTGGCGCGCCGCCGATTTTGATTGATTTCTCGCCGGCATTGGTAGATCAATATAATGGTATCAGAATGAAAAGGTAGGTTTCTTGTTGGCTTTCAATAATGCCAACTTACTCATTATTTTCTCGTGTTACGCTTTTTCTTTCTATTTATTTTAATTTGCAACAATCTTATGCTGCTTTTATATATATATATATGGTTATACTTCAAATATATTATACTTTTTGTTAGATATATTTTATTTAAAAAATTATTTTTTAATCACTCATGTACTATTTCAACAGTTAATAAGATCAATTTAGGAAAAATCCACATTTTTTCATATTTAACATACACTTTATTTTAATACTAAATCAAGTATTTATATAAATAATGCATAAACTAGAAACTAAAATAATATTTCGGATATATTAACTATCATTCAGAAAAATGTCATGCAGTACATTAGCATCGATCTATGGAAATTTCATGCAAATATTCAGTTTTTAACATATAAAATGTGGATTTTCTATGAAAGATTATAAATACTTTTAAATTCATATATAACATACGAAAAATAGATTCAAATTAAGATATAATCATTTAAATTTTCTACTTAACAATTTTGCTCCAAAGAGCAAAATGGATAGGAGAACTCAAAAAGTCAAAATTTTCATTAAATCATATTTATGCATGTAATAGAAATTAAATACATAAATTGATTCATAATTTATTTACTAAATTTAGCTTTTATCTAACTAATAGTCTTTGTTTTCGTACAGAATTCAAACTCAATATATCTATCCCCTAAATCTCAACAATCACCAATTATTGGAAACATTAGGGACAATTTAGTGTCTAATCGAACTACTTACTAACATCTTGTTCAAGTTTGATTCATTCATTATTAAATTGTGCTTCAAACTTTTTTATCGAACATTTTAAAGTTTACGAACTTTGTCGAGCTTAAATAAATTTTTTAAATTTAAATTATTTTAAAGTATTTATTATTTTTATAAGGAAAAACTATTTATTACAAAAATAGTATCGTATTAATCCTCAAATCCATTTTTTTATCGCAATTTTATCATACCTATAAGTCTCTGTTAGGAGATTTATTATTTTGGTTAGTCAAATAATACATTAATCAATTATCCGTGCATAAAGTTGATTTAGGTTGAGTCCAATATCTTGTAATTCTATATATATGTCATGATAGGGATCAACAATCGCTCAAAGACTGGACAAAACCATTAAAGAACTTACTTTTAGTTAAGGAGTCTTAACTAGTAAAATCAAGGGAGATGACAAAAAAGCTAACAAGAAATACTAAGGCTTTCATTTTTCGTAAGCCAGATAAGAGACCCAACTGAGATTCCTCGAACTGACGGATAAGAGTCGTTTTGACGAGAAGTCTACCACTCTGATAAAAGTACTGTCATCGTTCAGAAAAGGGCAATACGATCAACTACTCCCAAAATGATTATTTTTCAAACGAACCAGAGAATCGTCTCTCTCCCTATATATATAATATAGGAGATTAGCTTATAAGAAGATTATGCACACACATGAATACAAAAATTAACAAGCAAATACCAAGTTTTGAACCTGCAATCAAAATCTCCAAGCTTTCAAAGCATTCACTGTGATTCATACACGAGACTCCAAGCTATCTAGTTTGAGATCCAGAGCTCATCTTATCTTTATAAGAACTGAATTCGAGATAGCTTTTTGTTTATCTTCAGAAGCCGAGAATCATCATAACACTCCTCTACGTTATGTGAAGAACTAAACATCACACCATTCTAGCCTACAAGCCTAGACATGTTCGTGGTAAAGCTTAGAAGTTTGAAGTTATTCAGCAGCCTAGCGATGTGTTCATAGTAAAGTTCTCTGTCTGAAGTTGCCTGAAATTCATAGGACGACTGATGAAGAACAACCTACGCAACTTAAGGAGTCTATTCAAGTCATAGACACAAATTTGGGTGTTGTCTAAGAAGCAATGCAAGAAGATGGAAATCGAGTGCCTCCACCGACTATCAGTCTTAGACTATCGAATACGCATAATCAAGAGACTAGAACATCGAAGGAAGCATCGACTGATTTAGTGGCATCATCAAAATCAATCACAATCATCAATACTACTCTCGAGCACGTCATTCTACTTTCTGATCCTCAACGAACTGGATCCACTTCCTTGAGGTCAACTATAGAAATACATTGATTCTACTCTCTTCATGCCCTGACTCGTCAAACAAGATGTTAATCCAATAGTGTTGATGCTTGCTCAAATTCTCCAAAATAGTCAAGATGTTCGTTCAGCAAAATCAACAAATACTTTCAACCCATGTCGACTCTTCAATCAATCTAGTTCGAAGTAAGATTTCCAGTGAACTTTTTAGTCTAAAGGCTCGGTTGGTGCGATAAGATCAGAAGGTATCCACCCTTTTTGATGTAGTCAAAAAGGGGAAGAAGTTGCAAGTGTTTATCGGAAGTAGTTCAGCCGAACAAAGTAAGGACAAGAGTATCTCAATCGAAGAAACCAACTAGAAGAAGAGGAAATTAAGAGATGGGTAGGATCTTTAGTATCCGAACCACTATATATCCGGTATTATTTATTGCTTTATTTACTTGCTCACTTATTTTTTGAAACCCAACTCAGCTTGAGTAAGTTATTGGTTTATTACTTGAATTAATAAAAATTGCAACCTGAACAACTAATAAGTTTCATAAAGCCCAGCTAATTTGAGTAAATCTCAGCTTTGATAGTTACATTTAAAAATTTCGTTGTGTTATTAACTGATAATTTTGGACCATTCTCTTAAATTACAATAATCAACTTTATAAGGTAAATAGTTTTTATTTTCATAATAATTTTAGTTAACATGTTTGCATATGAGTTCAAGAATAAAAAACTATAATATTATTCAAATATAATTCATTTAATAAATAAACTCAAACAAACTTATATCGTATTAAAATTTAAATAACCCATAAATAATTTAGTTCAATTCATTCATAGACCTACTAAAGAAAAAATATTCTTGAAGGATGTTTAGGTGGTGTAATAAATGAATACATAATCAAATGTTATTAGTCCCAATTTCTAGATATTCATGCCACCTATTTATCTCTCATATTGCACATGAAATGATATATAAAAGAGGTTAGATGTATAATAATGATGGTGGTATAACTACAGTACTACTATTCCATGGTGACTTATATCAAAATTATTTTATTTAAATAGTTGCAAAAAGTAATGAATAGGAAATAAAATGTCACCAAATTAAACGGACATGACTTATTGATACTTTGAATTAAATTTGAAATTACTTTATTGAGTCTCAAATTTTGATGTAGCTTCTAACTTTCTAAGCTAGTTAGTGACAAATATCATAGTAGATTTGGAATATAAATATCTTTTGATAACGGATTGAAGAAAAATGATCGATTTCAAAAATCAATATTAAAAAGTTGACAAATTTTCGGATGAGACGGTCTCATCATTTTTATTATAAGACGAATTTAATGAAATTATGTATTTCTTTATTGCAAATGATGTCTCACCATTTTTATTATGAGACGAATATTATAAAATTATGTGTTTTTTTTTTATTGCAAATGATGTATTTCTTTGTTGCAAATAATGTAATTTTTAAAAATGAAATGATCTATTTAACTTATTAAAATGATGTGTTAAGATTTGTCTCACAATAAAGAAATGGTGAGACCGTCTCTTAGAAGACCAACTCTAAAAAATTTATACACAAAAGATATACAGCGTTAATATATATATCGAATAACGTGGTTAATTGTATGATGAAAAGTAGCACAAATAATTTAACAACCTAGTAATTCATTATTTTTTGTTATATGATTGACCGTACAGGCAGTTGGTAGGTGATATATTTGGAATCATAATTGATAAATGTGTTGTCAAAATTTAACAAAATAAAATCTCAAATAGGTTTCAGTAAATTAATTTGGAATCAATTTCAAGTTTTGAATGTGTGACGTCTCATTAATATTAATTTCAATTTTAACTTTTTAAATCGAAATTGAATTTTTTTAAAATTTGTTTTGAATTATAACGAAATAATAAGTTTAATAAATAAAAAGATATAGCTCTATTAATTTCGGTTGTTTGTTGTTATGGTTGTAATGGTAAAAGTTCTTAGCCTTTTGGCCAATATATCATGGGTTTAAGCTTCCTCATAAATACTTATACTATTGGGGAAGAAAAAAAATAAAACGATATAGCTATATTAACTTATGCTTCCTCATAAATATTTGTTTTTTTTTTCTAAAAAGATCATGATTATGTGAAAAGAGGTAAGCACATTGAATTTAACAAAATTAGGGAACTTATTCATCAAAAAGTCTCGGCGATGACTTCGAATTGTGGATGGTTTTACTATGGAAAACATGGACAACAATCTGCAAATATAAACATGATGGCAAAGAGATTGTGCTGATTAGAGAAGGAGAATGGTTGATGCTAAGGTAGACTTTCCCGGAAGCTTGGGAGAGTAAAAAAACTAATTTTTTGTTTGGGATACAACCTGGAGACAAACGATGGCAGACCCTGTTTTGTGGTACATTTCGTGTTGATGTTGATGCAATGTTTAATTTGAGAATTAACAAATTTGGAGTGGGGGCAATTGTTAGAGATTCTAAAGGAAGAATTGTCGCAGCAATGGCACAACCTATTTCGTCACCTGGATCAGCCTCGCGAGCTGAAGTTTTCGTCGTTTTGCATGAAATTCTTTTTTTGCAGGGAACAAAGGACCCATCCAATCTCGATTTTCACTGATTCAACCATTGCTGCAAAACAATGGCAGGTTTGGATGAAGAGCTTGATATGTTACCCCTTGAGTTTCGAGATCTTGTTCAGAGCATTGAAACGATATCCATTTTAGGAGTTTTTCATACTTATAAGAGTGCCACTATGGTTGCTCATCATTTAGCTTAGTTTGCTTCTCAAATATTTTTCCAAAATATATGAATTTCTGATTTTCCAGTATGGCTTATTGATGTGGCTAATTCCGAGTATGCTTAATATATTACTTCTTTTCCTTGAAAAAAAAACTTTGCTTTCTAAATTTTAATAAGTGTTTATACTTGGGAAAACCCTTCAAAATTTTCTAAAGTTTACTTAACTAGGTGATTTTGTCCCTTTTAAAAAAATTATGAAATTATGTTTCAATGTTTTGTATATTAGGTAAATATGTACTCATTTAATAACAATGTTAATTTCACGTTGTTGGTGCCGATTTTCATAGTTTAAATATGTTGCACAGAGGAATAATTGTTTAATGGTTAATACTTGCACTTATCCAAACTGTTAGGAATATTGTTAGCAATATTGTACCTCCTTGATTTTAATTGTGTATTATAGTTTTGGTGCATCAAAGCTAGTTTATCTAGTTTCTAGCAATTTAGAATTGTGTCGAAATTGTAAAAGTCATGTATAGGATAATCATATTCGAGTTGTAAAAGAACTAGAAGAAATCATTGAAGTTTGCTGAAGGAATCAGCGAAGCTCAAGAAGAATGTTGGAAGACTCAAGCATACGAGAGGAGATTGTTGAAGGAGTCAGCAAGTATGAAGATTGCTAAAGAATCTAGCAAACATTGGAGTATCAAAGGCTAACAAACCTATGAAGATTGCTGGAAACACTCAACGTATGTCAAGATTGCTGAAGGATTGAAACAAGCAAATTGCTGAATCTCAGCAGGATCGTTGAGATATCAGCAGACGACCAACTGCCCAGCAAACGCAGGATAGCGATCAACAATTAGCACAAAGCCGTAAAATAAAAGGATCTTAAATCCTAGAATTTATGGAAACTCATCGAATCAAAAGGGAGGATAATCAACAGACAAAAGGAAGGTTTCCAGAATTAAACTCAGAGATCCGTTCTAACAAAGTCGGCTAAAATAAGGAGAAAGCCAATCACATACGAAGGAGATTTGAAGAGTCTCTACACTTCTCAGAAAAGGAAGAACGGAGATTGGCGAGCAAACATCCAGTGTCTAACGGACAAGATTCAAACAAGATGTTTGAATCTTCACCTATAAATAGAGGATTTTGCGAAGAGACAAAGAGATTGGCAAATTCAAATTTCACAAGCTTACTCGAGATCTCACTTACTAATGTCGAATTCAAAATTCAATCATTCACTGATCGAAGCTTTGTAAAAGCTTCCGAGTTTATCTCGAGGCCTTTGAAGTTTTCTTCTAAGGTTATCCTTGGGATTCTGTCTATCCTATAAAGAATCTAGCAATCACCTTGATCTGCAAGGTTGATTATCACGGGTTGTTGCCGCAAGTAAATAAAGGTTTCAGGAAGAATTATAAAGTTCTCAGTTTGAAGTCCAAGGAGAAGGGAGGTGTGTCTTCACTCTAAGCGGTATCAAAGCGGTTGGTCTTTACAGACTAGCTGCTTATGAGTTGCTTAGGACCAGATCCATTTTCCTTGCATATTTCTTGTGTTTTTTTGTTAAGCTCAGATTGAAGAAAATGGCGAAGAACGCAAAGTTGGGAAGGTTCTGTCCAGAATCCTACAACACCTGGAAAAAGAGGTTCCTAATCACCTTGAAGAATATTCATCTAGAGATGGGGCAAGTAATTGAACAAGGACCAATCAAAATTTGGAAGGTGAATACTCGACTTGGTGACAACGTACAAGGACCAGAAGAGATGGTTGATAAACCAAATGAGGAGTGGACCCCAGATGACCGGATTCGCGCTCAACCAAATTTCATGGCTATGGAGTTAATATTAAATTCCCTATCAGAACCTCTGCTGACCGAAGCCCTGGAGTAAAAAAATACCAAAGAAATGTGGGACTTTCTTGGTACCTTGAGTCAATAGACAGCTCAGATGAAGAGGAACAAGCTTCAACAGTGCGTGGATAAATATGAGTCGTTCTAGATGTGTTCAGGAGAAACAATAAAGGAAATGGAAGTTAGATTTAACTCCATTATTGCTGAATTAAATGAGTTGGGAAGAACGTACGAACTTCCGGACATGAATTCAAAGATATTGTCAAAGATGCCGAAAGATCATTGGTTTGTCAAAGTGACGAGTATCAAAGAGAAAGATCTTTCGAGCATGAGTACGAAAGAGTTATTTGCACAACTTCAAGAACATGAATGGGGATATCATGCAGATTAACAAGAATGAAGCTGTAAGGGCTGCAACATCCATTGAAAATCATGTCGAGGATGCAACATATTTTGTAAAGAGAGACGCACAGAAGTGGAAAACTAAGAAGTCATTCCACTCAGATGATTTAGCAAGTGGATTAGCAAGTGGATCTCAATCTAAAGAAATTGAATGTTCCATCAGTGAGCTGGAGGAGCAAATGAAAAGACTGCAGAAATTATTGCTGAAGGCTAAAGGCAGGAAAGAGGAACCACGACAAAGTCAGCTAGCAAAGAACTGGACAATCAAGAAGATGCCAAGGACGTGCTATGAGTGTAACTCTCCTGATCATCTAAAGTTCGAGTGTCCTCAAATAGATCCAAAAAAGGGAGCGGTTAAGGAAGATTTTTGAGAAGAGCGCATCGAAGGCCGTTGCCAAAGCTCTGCTAACCAGAATAGAGATACCAGACATTCCAGATCACGATGATGAAGGTTATTCCTCAGAACACGAAGAGGATGTTCTCATGGTATTTATGGCCAACATCAATGAAGATGATGACTCTGATGAAGAACAAGTAGCAAAACCAGCTCTAGCGGTCACGAGTAATCAGGTAGCAAATTATCCTATGTCTACTGCTTCTACTTCAGAAAATTTGCATGATATTGCTGACTCATGTTCTTCAGACTCAGGAGATATAACTGTGGAACTTCTTTTAAAAGAATTTTCATAATTTCATTCCTTGAAAGATGCATTAGCAAACGAAAATTCCTCGCTGAAATGTCAACTTTCTATTTTGACATATGAGATTGAAAAATCTAGGTCAGCAGACGAGGAACTCTTAAAACTCAAAGCTGAATTCTCCAGACTCAGTGAAAATTTTAATAACTTAAAGCAACAGAATGAAGTTTTGAAAAGCAAAAACTCTTTGCAAAAACCTTGTCAATATAGATTTTCAAAAAAACACAAAATATTTAAATGAGATTCTAGATTCTCAAAGGAGTACATTGATTTTGCTAGAATTGGTTTTGAAGAAGGAGAATCCAGCAATGCTGATCCCCAGAGATCAAAGAAAATAATTTTTGTTCCCGCAACCGGGAAGGTCCAGCAGAATGCTAGAAAAGACAAAGGAGATAATACTAGATCAGCAAGCGTTGCTCAGCAGGAATGTTGGCAAGCTAAGAATCCCCTACTGACCAATCAACAGAGACTAAAGGGAGTATTTGCTGAGAGGAAGTCAGCAAAGTCTATGTATGTAACCTAGAGTACTGTTCCATCTTCTAGGAAGGTTCATACACAACCTAACAAGACTAAGCAATCTGCTGAGGTTGTAAGGAAAGTTGCATACACTCCAAGTAGGAGAAACACCTACTTGAGGCCAGAGTCTAAACCAAATCATTTTCAAAAGCTGTGAAGGCTCAACACACCACTACACATTCTCATGAAAATTCTTTGCATTACTTAAATAGGAAGGGAAAGGTAGTAAAACGTGATGAAAAAAAGACTGTCAAAATCACGAAAGTCTGGATTCCTAAGGGACTAATCCAGAGAACTAATCCTGTAGGACTCACTGTTGATCGGGTACCTAAAAATTAATTTCTTATTTTGCAGGAACAGGGTCCGGCGAGAAGAACCTCAAAGAAAATAAAAGAATGGATCCTACACAGTGGTTGCTCAGGTCACATGACAGGAGACGAAGACATCTTCACAGATCTTCAGAGAATAAGAGGATCTTCGGTTTCCTTTGGTGACAACTCAAAATCTAGAATAATTGGGTGAGGGTGCATTGAACAAAATGGAATATGCATTATCAACGTAGCCCTTTGATAAGATTATATTATTACTCGCTTATCGATATTTTTCTCCATTGTTTCAAGTGCATTTTATTATGTTTTTAGTTATTTCTGTGCATGAGACTGTTTTAGAGGGTGTTATGCCTTTCATGGGTTATTTTGCAGGAATTTAGGGCAAAAAAGAGGTGAAATGATGAAAGGGCCGAGTTACATGGAGTGCTGCTTCGATTGATGCACAGGTCGTCGACCAGAGATGGAAGACGAAGCCAAAATCTGAAGTAGGACCTCTGTGTCGATCGACAGACACCCTGTCGATCGACACAGAGGTCGGATGTCGATCAAAGGCACGAAGAATCAAAGGGGCTCGACAATTGCAGCCCTGTCGATCGATAGGGAGAACAAGGATGGGAAATCGACACAGCGACAAACCCTGATTTCAATCTTACGCTTGTATCGATCGACAGGCTCCCTGTCGATCGACACAGAGGCTCGACATGGCTATTTTCACCTGTTTTGGAAACTTTTGTTATTTTAACCCAATACCTAGTTTAGGTTTTTTTTTTATCTCCTCTATAAATAGGACTTATACTGCACGAATTTCAAATTTTTTATCTCTGACTTTGCATTATTTGGGATTGAGCATTGGAGTTTTTACAAGACTTGAAGGTTCCTATATCAATTATTGAGGTAATATGTTTGTATTATTTCTAGTCATGTTTTGTGGCTAGAACCCTAACAGGTTCTAGGATTATGATTTATTTTTTCTGATGCATGCATAATTGAAATCGACTCTCTTGGCATGGTTTAATTCTCTGATTTAATTTAATAATCTAGAATAAAAGATGGACCAAGAGGTGAATTTGAGTCTAGGTTTAAAGTTATCAATTGAAGGACTGAGAGGTGAAAATGGTTAATAGGAAGAGAGAATTAAATATGTTAGTTTTTGTCTCAACGAGAAGAAACTTGCATAGGAATTAATTAGATAATTATTGAGATTAACTGAATTGGTGTTCTTGAGACCGAGAGGATAAAGTCACTATTTAGTAATCTAGGATTTAAATTGCCAGACAAAGGAATTTAATCTATTAAAATCTTATGTTTTCCCCATTGCTGAGTTGATTGAAATTGCATGTTGATGATTAGATTATGTGCCCTAGGATCTGTGCCTTCCTTTATTATTTTCAAAACCCTTTATTTTATTGCTTTGTCATCTTTTAATTTCCAAACAAAATCCCTTTTTCAAAACCCTCAAACTTCTATGTTCTAGAAATTGTGGCTAGTACTTTGGATCTTTCGTTGCATAGTCCTTGTGGGATCGACCACCTTAGGGTGTAAAAATTTATTTGCTCACCATTTCTGCGGTTATCACCCTTGTAGACAGTCTGAAACACAATCTACTGAGCATTAGTGAGCAAAGTGAAAATGGGTACATTGTTTCTTTTGTTGGTACAAGATGCGAGATTTCTGACAAGACCACTAGAGAAGTAAAGCTTAGAGGAATCAGAAAAGGAGGACTCTATGTGGTCGATTGGCAAAGTGGACAGCAAGATTCATGCTTCATCGCATTCAAAAAGGAAGAGACCAACTGGTTGTGGAATAAAAGGCTATCACATTTGAATTTAAAACTTATCAATCACATAGCCAGAAACAACATTGTTGAAAGATTTCCCAAAGAGACCTTCAAAAAGGAAGGAGTATGCAAAGCTTGTTAACAAGGGAAGCAAGCTAAGACGTCCTTTAGATCTAATCCAAAAAAGGCCACATCAGAGAGAATCCTTGAGCTGTTACACATGGATTTAGTTGGCCATGTGACTCCACCCTCTGTAGGTAACAAAAATTATTCTTTGGTTGTTATTGATGATTATTCCAGGTACACATGGGTGCCTCTACTCAAGAGCAAGGATGAGGTCAAGATAAACCTACCGGAGCTGATACTTTGAGTACAAAATGATAAAGGGTTGCTGTGAAAAGGATAAGATCAAACAATGGTACAAAATTTTGTAATGGTGCTCTAATGGATTTCTGCGTCGATGCTGGGATAGGACATGAAAGGTCCACTGCAAGAACACCTCAGCAACACGGTTTACCAGAACGGAGGAACAGAAATCTAAAAGAGTTCGTATGAATGATGTTTGCTGATATAAATCTCGGTTAGAGATCTTGGGAAGAAGCCGTGATGACCGCTTGCTATACGCAGAACCGAAGTGGCTTGAACCTTAGGTTCAACAAGACTCTCTACGAAATCTATCATGGTCGTAAGCCTTCCCTAGCTTATCTTTGAGCTTTCGGTTCACCATGTTATATCCACAATAATGGGAAGTCAAGATTAAGTATTTTCTCTCCCA
Source organism: Plectranthus barbatus (assembly GCA_026898455.1). Taxonomy (NCBI): domain Eukaryota; kingdom Viridiplantae; phylum Streptophyta; class Magnoliopsida; order Lamiales; family Lamiaceae; genus Plectranthus; species Plectranthus barbatus. The sequence goes on along the minus strand of JAPKLW010001046.1, from coordinate 126,516 downwards.
AAGCTGATGAAGGAGTGTTCCTAGGATATGGGCATCCTTCTTACAAGGGTTACAGAGTGATTAACAAGACCACCAAACTTGTGGAAATAACATGCAATATTATTTTTTATGAAGGTACGTTAGAGCTTGGTATGAGACACTGTCGCAATTTCTACTGGACAATGGATTCAGGAAGGGGAAGATCGACAGGACACTCTTCTTGATCAAGGATGCTGAAGACATTCTACTTGTTCAAATCTACGTGGATGATATTAGCTTTGGCTCTAAGAATCTAACCCTTTGTGAAAAGTTTGCTCAGCTTATGCAGAATAATTTTCAAATGAGCATGATGGGGAAGATGTCATACTTGTTAGGCCTACAAGTTCAACAATCCAGTGATGGGATCGTCATTCATCAGAAGAAATATAAAAAGGATCTCATCAGCAAATACTGTCCAGAGAAGATAAAAACTTTACAGATTCCCATGAGCACAGCTTGCCAAATCTCATTGGATGAAGAAGGCGAATTTGTGGACCCAACAGCATATCGAGGTATTATTGGTTCATTATTGTATCTAACGGCCACCAGGCCAGATATTTCGTATGTTGTAGGCGTGTGTGCTAGGTATCAAGCAAATCCAAAGAAATCGCACATAGAGTGCGAGCGAATGATTGTCAATATTTGAAAGGGACAGAGTTACTAGGAATTTGGTATCCCAGAGCAGATGATCTCACACTCATTGGATACTCAGACTCAGACTTCGGAGCATGCCGCATTGATCGAAAAAGTACAAGTGGGACTTGCCAATTCCTTGGACACAAGTTGATCAGCTGGTTTAGCAAAAAACAACACTCGGTAGCAACATCCGCAATGGAATTCTAATATGAATATATAAATAATACTCTATCTGTCCCAATTTATTAGTCTCACTTACCTTTTTGGTCTGTCCCGTTTATTAGTCTCATTTTCTAAAATGACAAATCTTTTCACACTCACCAATAAAAAATTGATTGCACTACACTCACAAATATTGGTTATTGTGTCATTTTGGTTTGGGACTATTAATTTAGAACGGAGGGAGTAACTAATATAATCTTATCAATAATAATATGTTATAATATTAAAATATTAAAAGAGATTGCCTTGGAATTCATAAAAACTTATTTTATGAATAAAATTTATTTCTTTAATGGAATCTCTATACGTATAATATGAGAGAAACTAATTATTTTTAAATTACATTTTAATCCATTTTACATACATTGTGAAATATATTAACATACATAAAGAATACTAAATAAGGGTATAATTATAAAATATAAAGAGAGTAAAAAAAAATTAGCCACTATGACTAAACATATATGTTTTAAAGCCTCAAGTTTAAAAATTTACGTTTTATAGCCACTTTACAATAATTGGAGAGAGAATTTAACATTTGAAATCATTGAACGTCAATTAAATTTGTCTTTACTACCCCACCCATTCTCTCTCTCTCTCTCTTCGACCCCCACCACCCAAAGTCATTGTTATTTGTCGAGATTTCAGATAGCACTCGATTTTTACTGCCAGAGTAATATAAATTATTATGTCCGTCGAAGAAGATGTCTGGAGAAGAAAAAAAAACCAAACCATGTAAATTAATTCCCGATATTTCTGTCGAAAATTATGTCAATTTTTTCTCATTTTTTTTCGTCGATTTGTATGCTTTTAAGAATGAAATACATGTTCAATTATGTATATAGTTTATTAGTTACATATTTTGTCGATTTATATGCTTAAATATGACTTAGAAATAATTTAGGAATGGTTTTTGCTGCTGCGAATTGTGTAATAAAAGGGGACCAACCGCCCTAGGTAGAAGATAATGAGATCTCGAAATAGATGTCGAGATCTCGACATGCACATCGAGATGGAAGTCGAGATCTTAATTTTTTTTAATTTCTGATTTTAATTCTTTTAATTTATTTAAATCTTTATTTTCTTTTATTGCAGAGTTGAGAGTGGATCAGACCTAATTTGTGATGAGTTCATATTTTCACTCATTATTGGTTTGATTTATCCTTGTTTTTAGTTGTATTTTAATTTATTTTCTTTATTTTTATTGCATGAATTACTCTAGGAGGGTATTGCACTTGTAGTGGTGTATTCTTGCAGGTTTGAGGTTGAATTCACCGAAAATTCGTTCCCAAAGTAGTGACGTGCAAGAGTAGCAGTGAATAGTTTCTCCACACATGGAATTCTGGCTATTGGTGCATATCAATGGATAGAGCTTCGAGTAAGATTTCCAACGCAACTGGAATCGGGTCAATCGGAGTTCAGGAGTGAAAGTTATGGCCAAAACTGTGAGACCGCGCAGATGGGGCAGATCGACTTCGAGCGACGCGGAGCCACGTCGACCGACGCGCGTGTTTTTGACAAATTTCTAGAAGATTTTCACGAATCTTGGGCGAGCTTTGGCCAAAATTGAAGATATATATCATATTGGAACCCTTGAAGACTCAAGATTAAAGATATATTTGATATAGGATGTATGGATATAGATATGCATCAAATCTAATCTTATCTCTCATAGAATTCAGTCTTGTAAAGCCCAAACAAACACTATAAATACCCCTTTAGGCTAGTTTATTCAGTGGACTTCAATCCCTATATGAACATTAGTTCATATATCCTTCTCAACCTCAATTTCTGTAGTTAGATTTTTTTTATTTATTTTTATGCATTCTAAATTTCTGTTTTTATTTTTAATGCAAGTTTATTTCAGTTTAATCATGTCTTTTATTTCTAGGGTTTGATATTATTTTTAATGCATGTTTAGGATTAATTAATTAGGTTCATGATTCCTGTGTTTATTTTATAATTTTAATTTAATTCAAGGATCGAGAGGTGACGATTAATTTAGATGTCTAGCTATTGATAGAAGGACCGAGAGGTGAATATTGAAAGTGAGATTAGGAATGCATGATATACTCTATACCGTCCGACCAAGAAGTATTCGACTGTATGCATTGAACTGATTTGCTTATGAGATTGGCTAATTTGGTGTTCTTGAGACCGAGAGGAGATAGTTACTAATTAGTAATCTAGGTTATATTTGCCCGACCAAGGAAATATATCATAATTGCAGTATTCCACCCGTTAATTTAATTGATTCTTACATATTATCCATAATAAGAGTTCTTCCCTAGGATTTGTGTTTTGCTTTAATTGATTTAAGTTTTTATTTTATTTTCTCTGCCTAGTTTAATAAACAAAACTTGATTTTGAATTGCTCAAACAATTAATCTGAAATTGTGTTTTAGTAAATAGGACTATTTCGCATATCTTTTCTCTGTGGGTTCGACATTCGAGTATAAATTTATTTGACCACTATATTTGCAATTAATCTGGTAGAAATATCAGTGATTAGTTTGCAGAGAACAATCTCGCGGTCGATCAATTGTTACGACTGGGATATTCTTGAGGATATTTGGGTCAGACTGATGGACTTCGAAGATGATGTTTTTGAGTTATTTAGGGAAAGACGATTCAGTCCATTTCTTTGTTTCTGGTGGAGGAAGAGAACAATACGTGCTACGTGGGCTCTGATCACGCACGAGATTGATGTGGAGGGAGCTGAGAATGAGTTGTGGTTTCATGTTGGTGAAACCAATATTAGACTTGATGTTGAAGAGTTCTGTTTGATGACCTGGCTGGGGTTTGGTGATTCGAGTTTTGACCCTACTAAAACGCATGATCTGCCGGAAGATGGGTGTTTGTATTCTCACTACAAGTCCTTGCCTACTGTAGATGAATTACACATTGATTTTATGAAGACAGACCTCATTCTGAGCGACTCTTATGATGATTACGTGAAGTTCACACAGATTCTGTTTGTTTACCGCATGCAAGTATGCTTGGATGAGAAGCGACACGTAGACCCCTGGGTTTATACATTGATGGAGAAACCACATGAGTGGAGGGAATTTCCTTGGGGCTCGTGGTCCTTCAGTATCTTGCTGCATCAGATATCTGTCGTGATCACATCTTCAAAGATTGATAAGATGCCCTTAGTGCATATATATAGCCCTCTTTGGGTGTTTGAGGTAATTGTTCTTTAATTTTTATTTTAATTAATTTTATTTTAAAATTAATAAAAGACTAGAATTGTTAATTATTTACATTATTTTGTAGGCATGATCGTTCGAGGTGATCCCTGATCTGGCAGCCTTATGTGGGGACTATCCCTCGATGTTTGATGTGGAGACCTCTTTATAAAGGGGACGCTGACTTCACTTATTTTTTCTCACAGGAAATAATTATTGTTTACAGCTTTGAATAATTATAATATAATTAAATTTTGTATATTTTATTTGAGTAGGTAGCTCAATTTCCGGACTCCTACTTCTTGAAGCCTCTTATAAGCTCCGTCTTTGCTCAGAATCTCCAAAGTAGACATGTGCTTTTGAAATGCATCATGCCTATAACAGTAAGCTGCATCTTATAAAACAACACCCACATGAGGACCGTACCTCTACATGTTATTCGCCAAGTGGTAGTAGCAAACAGCTTGTGTAGCATTCGGAAATGCTAAATCCATTGCATTTTTTAGGCTCTTGTGTTGATCACAGGCAATGATCCTTCACGATCTCAAAAGCAAACATGCCAGCGATGCATGAACAACATCCATAAATCATCATCCTCTATGGGTCCAATCCTGATAACAAGAGGAAATAACTGCTCATTGTCATCTTTCGCCACCGCAACAAACAACATTCCCTTATTCTTGCCCTTCAGATGTGTGCCATCTACAACGATCACTGGGCACATGCAGCTGTGAAATGCATCGATGCAAGGAGCAAGCGCCAAAAACATGTGCTTGAACAAACTCTCCAAAGAAGTAGATATATCATACATCGTGTCTGGGTTACGCGATTGTAGCATGTGTAAGTAGCCCGACAACATCTCATAAGACTTCTCCCACTCGCCGAATACCATTGCAATGGCTATGTTTCTTGCCCATAGGGCAAAGCTGTAATCAATCTTAATGCCAAACCGACTCAGCAATTCAGACATCATCTCCTTCGGCATTAGAATAGCGCCCTCCGCCACCAACTTACTTGAGAAATACTTACCCAACACTCTCGCAGGAACTCTGCGGGGAGCAACACGATCAATTTCCGTCTAGCAGCTGTGCATCAAATCACACTTGAATACTCTCCAAACAGTTCCAGATTGTCTTGCACATAGCATAAAAGGACAATCATTCCCATGCTTGCATCTGAAGTTGAGTCGAGTAGTGCTCGATCTCTCTGTGGAGTATTCTAACCGGTGATGCAAGTGATGCAGTCCTACAACAAGGTCAAGTTCATCCTTGCTGATAAATGTTGCTCCGATGCATAGCTCAATTGGGGCCCAATCTGCGGGCATAATCCACTCCAAACGCTTAGGAGCATCAACCTCTATTAAAGGAAGTACCCAACTCCTTACTTCCTGATCATGTCGAGCTGCGGCCACGGACTGACTCAAGTTATTGTTAGATGGTCCATACAGATCTATTCGCCCAGGAGCTAGAATTTATCTAGAAAAATCACTGACCAAGGACTCTAACAACCGACTCTGGCCCTCATCCTCCTCCTCCTCATCTCTCTCCTCCCTGGATTCCTCCTCATCATTATCATCACAATAATAATCATCATCATCATTAGTATATTCAGCCTCATACTCATCTACGAAATCATCAGCTAATGAGATGTTGGGACCACCCATTCGTGTTGATCGTTGTGACTGTGACTGAGGTGCCCC